>JAKXYG010001531.1:0-85000 GCA_025895645.1 Cardicola forsteri | reverse complement strand
AATTACAATAATAATAATAATAATAATAATAATGATAAATGGAATATGAACCTTATATACACAAATTTATCTAATGTTTTAAAGCTCTCAGGTCTTTTTCTTTCACACACATCTCTGTTTGGATGGATCTGGAATAGTAATTGTTTATTAGTTGAACTTGCTTGTCAAGTAATTGTAAATGTATAAATATATATGTATATGTTGATTGACATTTTTCAAAAGAATTTTGAGTATTTTGTACAACAGCTCTTGAATAATACACAAACGATTGTGATAACATCGATTTTTTGCATTGTATTGTGTCATGTTTAGATGGATGGGTTTTTAATGTAGTCATTTATTTCACGAATAGTCCATTAGTGACATAAAAATAAAGGAAACCGATTGTTGACACTTCGAGATGTTAGTAATCCTGATGATTTGAGTAATGCTGATGATGATATTCCCGACTGCTACTTTTACGTGGTGCATTGTGGACGTAATATCTAAACTAACACAGACGAGGCCAAGTGCACAGCGGACTTCTGCCTCGGTGGATTCATTTTCATTTCATTCATTTTGGTTGGTGACGTGGTCACCTCTTCATTATTCCCATATTTATACGACATGTGGAACGATCGTTTAAGTGGCTTGAATTTAATTAATATAAGTGTAATTATTTTAAAGGTTACTTTATTACTTACTCTGATGATTTAATGTTGAGCATTCATTTTGGATTTTAATTCTGTTTTTTTTCAATTTACTTCTCCAGATGAATATCGATTTTTGGCGGGGACTGAGGAAGGATTGTTCGTTGTCGTGCAAACATAATAGTACGTTTTTTTACTGAAATATTTTATGACAATGCTGTTTTTACATTTTATTTTAAATTACTACGGATCTTTTGAAGGAAACACGTACATCTTTCAGCAGTGGACGTTTGTGAAGAAGTAGAACGCTGACCCGCATTTAGTGGGGCGGTGGTGGGATTCGAACCCGATGCCCGTCAGTTACAGTAGACATTACTTGTTCAATGACTATATATTGTAGAGATATCAGTTAGGAGATCCTTTCAGTACTTTTGACGCATGCTGGTGTGTTGGGGGTATGACAGTGTTGGTGAGCACTAAACTCGAGGTTGATTAAGCAGGTGGAATTCGCACTTAATTTACTATGTTGAATGTTTTGACGGGAATCGTGCCTTTCAGCAGTGGATATTTTAGCGAAAGCCAAGAGTGAGAGCCTACATTGCGAGATGGATCAGTTGAGATGCCCAGTTCGGTTCAAGCTGAGACTGGCTTTTCTCAAGTATATTCATTCATTCATTCATTTGGTTGGTGATCACGTGGTCACCTCTTCATTATTTCCCATATTTATACGACAGCCGCTAAGACGATCGATTTTGATGGCTTGACAAGTGTAGACAAACGCGGAAAAATAGCAAAGTTTCTTGGCTGGTAGACGGCATCCTTGTGACGGCATCGCTGTTCATAAAGATTGACGAGGCCGCCTGATTTTTTGTAAGGGTTATCTCCTTAGCCCAACGGCTACATATGGTATACGGCCTCTGTTTAGATACCTTTTAACTATCCTGGGTGTGTCTTCTTCCACCCGCCGTAGCAGGCCAGTTATAGCGCTGTGCCTCGGACCCTGCTGTTATTAAAGTCTAGATCCTTAGGGGCACCTGGTGGGATGCACCGTGGAAGACGAACGGTCAGGAATATCACCATCATTGGAACTTGGAACTTTATAAGCATTATAAATCCTCAGGATCATTAGCATCCTTCATCAGTATCCACTTGCTGTAAAACATTTCCCGTAAAATATAATACCTTTTGGCTGGTGTACCGACGGTGTTGAGTTGTATCGGAGAGAATTATGAACACTTTTTGTGTTTTTCAGTTTACCATGTAGTGAATATGGTATTGTAAATTATTTTCTAACCCCTCTCCAATCTAAATTGTTATAAGAACTATCTTCTAGTAATGTAGCAATTTTCTATTTTACGAAAAATAATTGTTTACAAGTTCCATTTTGTTTTGTTTATCAACCTCTTTTTTCCGTTTGGGTGTGTTTGTTCCTTTGATACATGTATCTAGGCAACGCTTTTTGATGAATTTTGAAAATAGGTATGCTTGACACACCAATGTTTTGTCCATCGATTGTAGAAGGTTATTTTTGGGTCATTTTGTTGTTCCGACGGAATGCATTTTCCCAATTGAGATGGCAAACGAAGTAGCCCGACATATTTTTATGTCGATGAATTGTATACGATGCAACAATTTTGTGCTGCAGTTCAAACGAACGTTGGAATTGTTCGTTTTTAGTCGGACACGACACGATAGTTCATCTAGTTATGTGACTGTTACTGGTTAATTTTCAGAGATTGACTAATACTTACAAAGTTGAGTGATGATGATAATATTTCCTGATGCTAATAGTGCTGAGGATTTGAGTAATGCACTTATAAAGTCTCAATTTCCAATACACGTGGTGATATTCCTGACTGTTAGTCCTCCACGTGGTGCATCCTGGACTGGGTGCCCTAGGCATCTAGACTAATAACGGCAAGGTCGAGTGCACAGCGGTATAACTGGGCTTCCTGTGGGTGAATGGCTATACACCCAGGATACTCAAGGCTAATACAAGTGTATGCGTATGTCATATGTAGCCCTTGGGCTAAGGGAGCTAACCCTGACAAAAAATCAGGCGGTCTCGTCAGTCTTTGCAGACGTGGTGACGTTACAGGGATGCCGTCTATAGCCAGAAAACTGTTATTATTTCCACACGTTGTGTTGCGCCTGTCAAATACATCCCGAAATCGATCGTTCTATATAAAATATATATGGGAAATGAAGGTATTTGCCACTTTGCAACAAAATGGATGAATAGAATGTTATGACGGATATTTTTGATCCACCGATTATCTTGTTAGTCTAAAGAAAAGCAATTTTAAATTTATCTAAATTTGCGTTATCTATAGACATTATTTTGGGTGTCACTTCTACTTAATAGTACTAACATTAATGTGCCGGAGTGGGCCACGTTTGACTTCTCTAAATGTCCACTTGTTGAATTAAAAACAAGTTTCGCCGTACAACATTCAAATAGAAAAGTCCAAATAAAAATGAAAGAACTGGCTGACATGGTTATTGATTATATAATCAATCTCGTTGTCTTAATTGATAAGTTTCATCATCATCATCATCAATTGTGTTATTTACAAGCTTTTATTCAATTTCACTTTTTAAAGTTTTCACGCGTATTGGATCGAAAAAACCTATTTATCAGGTCGAAGCTTTGGCTGAAGAACTTCAACTTGTCGTGGTTATACAAGGTATGTAAAAATGAATGTAACATACATCCTGATTGTTTTGGTATTTTGACAGTTTTTCAACCTATTTTTCTTTTATTGTACAAACAACTGGCCTTAAAATAGGACATTGGTAATATTAAGAGTGTTTGTAAATCGTTATGTAACACAATTGTATTATATAAACAAGTAGAAGTATATGAATTGTGCATCTCGTTCTGTATAATCACTGTTCAATGACTTTCCAACTGACTTTATTTTTAAAAGATTTCGGATTGTCAATTTTTATCGTGAATTATGGAGCAGTCTTTCTTTGTTTTGTGCTTTTCGATATTATTTTATTTTATTTAGAAGCGCATCTTTCAGCAGTGGACATTTGCGCAGCGTCCGAACAGGCCCGCATTTTAGTGGACCAGTGGCGGGATTCGAACCCCGATAGTACAAAGGTCCGAATTCAGGCAGCAGCACCGCTAGACTACTGAGTGCTCCACAATTAATAATTGAAAAACACGTGGGCGGTTCATTTTCACTATTTTGTGTTGGATTGACAATGTTGATAATCACAGAATGCAGGGCATTTTTTTTGTAACAATAATAAATTACAATATAAACAGTACTTAAAAAACTACACACGAATACGTAAACAAATAGGATGGAGATATATCAGGATGATAAGTTTCGGTGCGTATATTGTAGCAGTAGAATATTTTTTTCTACTTCTATCATCCGCATCGCGTCAGGATGATGGCCCACGACGTTTGTTTGGGACGTCATTTCGCACTTATATATTTCAAATGTAAATTATTTAGTATTTGATTAAGTGTTCATTTTTCAATCTACAAATTATGAATTAGCAATAGCAGTGTGTTTTATCATTTGCCACATTACACTCTTGATTTTATGCAATATTCGCCTCATTTATTACTTTAGTAACGCGTCCATTTCTTTCTTTCTGATTTCTGATAGGTACGAATTGTTCCATAGAGACTAGGTTTGCTAACCTTGCGCTCAAACCCTCCTCCTTTCTCATTCGGACTTGGGACCGGTTATGGTGAGTTGATCACTTCTTCACTATTTTCCTATTTGTAGAGCATATCGTATGCTGCAGAGGTTTCATATTTATAACAGAATCTTTCCAGGTTACATTGTATATATATATATATACCTTGTGCGAATTGGTCCTGGTACCGTGCTCAGGTTCTCAAGTGACATCGGGGTTTGAATCCCACCACAGTCGGCTTTGCAAAATGTCCCTGCTGAAAAATGGGTTTCTTGTAAAACATTCAAAGTAGCAAACATAAAATAAATAAAAAATAAATATAAGTATCAGCAAAGAGAAAGCCACATATTCAGTCAGGATGCGCCACGTTTTGCAGGCATTAGTTGAATCTTCACGACCATTATTATCCCATCAAACAAACTGTCTTTATCATTTAGTTGTGATGAACTCATTGAATAGACACACGTTGGTTTTTTATAATTTTACTGTTCCATATGTTGTTATTTTATTTCTTTTTTGCATACAGGTAAACAACGAAATTTAAAACTTATCCTTTCTGGAACCATCGAGGGCATGAATTTGAAACCCATCAAGGTCACCGACCCTAAAGTGTGCGTCAAATTTATTTGTTTCATGAGTCCCGTTCCCAGCTCTACTACAAATACTACTAACAATAGCAGTAGTAATAGTAATAGTAGTAGTAGTAATAATAACAACAACAACAATAGTTCCACTATCAAATCGACCGTATGTTTGCTTTGTGTCGCTGCTCAGCGTTCCGTTTGGGTCTATGAAATTGCCCGTATTCAGGGTCGACACAAGCGGTTGAAAGAAATTCCATGCCCTGGTCCAGTCCAAGCACTGAATGACGTTCGCAACGGCGAGTGGATCTGCATTGGATGTCCCAACTACTTTGGATTGTACAATTTGTGGAAAGACACGCCTGCGGTCCAAGGTAAGATGACAGTTCTGGCGTTTTTGTATTTGAGAGACGCATGTTTGCCATGATTTATTGTTAAATAAGAACAATTGTAGAAGAAACACCGCCTAGAGAAGATCGTGCCGGGATAGTCTAGCGGTACGGCGCTCGAATTCGGTGACCATCGGGGTTCGAATCCCATCACCGGCCCACTAAAATGCGGGCCAACGTTTGGCTTCGCTAATTGTCCACTGCTGAAAGGCATGTTTTTCGTGCAAACATTCAAAGTAGCAAACATAACAAAAAAAGAAAATGAATCCAATCTAGCCAGTTGCTAATGTTAGCAACTTGGCCTCTGTAAAAATCCATGTTATTGAAGAAACAATAGGAAGACGCTATTCCGGCAAACAACAGCCAAGATGTGATAACACAACTTGAATGATAGGGTTGAGTGAAAGCAAAACAGAAGCTCAATCTTTGGTTTGACGAAGCAAATTACTTGGTTAAATTTTACATTTACCGTTCCAAAGAGAATTTTTTTTGGTTGGTGACGTGGTCATCTCTTCATTATTTCCCATATTTATACGACATGTAGAACGATCGATTTCGATGGCTTGACAAGCGTAGACAAACGTGGAAGAATAACAAAGTTTCTTGGCTGGTAGACGGCATCCTTGTGACGTCGCCACTGTTCGCAAAGATTGACGAAGTGCCTGATTTTTTGTCAGGGTTATCTCCCTTAGCCCAAGGGCTACATATGATATACGTATACATTTAGATACCTTTTAAGTATCGTGGGTGCATATTCGCACCCACTTGCCGTAGCGGAAGCCCAGTTATACCGCTGTGTACTCGGACCCTGCTGTTATTAGTCTAGATGCCTAGGGGCACCTCATCCAGGATGCACCACATGGAGGACTAACAGTCAAGAATATCACCATCATTGGAACTTGAGACTTTATAAGCATTACTCAAATCCTCATGATCATTAGCATCCAAAGAGAATGGACGATTGAGAATGGCAAAGGAAATATTGTGAGGGTAGACCACAGAGAACTTGGCTAAGAACTATTTGGAAAGACCTAATCGACACGAATGTCTCATGGGATTAGAGACGCATTTAGTGCCAGTTTGGGATAATCGAACCCTCACTTAACCCCCAGGTTCGAGTCAAGCCCGACGGCTTTCTACTTTTTATTACGAATTTTTGTACTTCATTCATTGTTATTTGTCTAGTTTTGTTGCGCGCCGATTTGATCGATCTCGACCCGAGTTTGGCTTTCCTCCAGCACGGTACTCAAGATGCTCACTTGGCCATTCAGTTGGGCAATGACGAATTCTTATTGGCATTCGACAGTACGTTTATTTTTTTGATTGAAAATGGGGTTTTTTTGGCGTTTCGTTGCCTACCTGTCAGATAGGCCATTTCGAAACGGGGGTCTGCATTTTGTACCGTTTGTTTAGTTTGGAATCTGGCGTTCTACCAGATTTGCCACTCTCTATGGTTGTTGACTTTAAAGCCTTGGCACGAGGCATTGATCAGATTGCCACTACTTTCAAGAGCTTCAATGTCACTCTTCGAGGAATGAACTTCGATCAGCACAGGAGATTTTAAAACCGTTGCGAGGTCACGACTTTCTTCTTTTGACAGCATTTCCTTTTTTATGAAAGGTCCTTATTTTCAGTCCATTTGGTTCTGTATTGAAGCCAATTTGACTATTGAATAGTTCTGGCTTTTATTAAGACTCGCAACTGCTAGATGGATTTGTGTCTAGTATAAATATGTTAACGTAATTACTTTCCCCCCATCCAGTTTGTGGCGTATACCTAAACTCACGACGTCAGCGTACGCGTTCCGAACATCTCATGTGGCCTGCCAAGCTCATATCAGGCACGGCCTTTGCCTACTCCCATCCCTACCTGTACGTTTTCACCGAAGCTGGACTGATCGTCTACCAAGTCGAATTGGGCACGTGGATCGGGACGTACGGGCTGTGTCAAGCCAAGCCACTCAATCACGACACGCATTTGTGTCTTGTACACACCCAACATCACGCCGCTTCACTGTCGTCGTCGGCTGGAACACATTTGACTTCCACCGCTCGCAAGTCGCTGTCCAGTTTGAATGGTCCCAATTTGTCCCAATCTTCGTTGATGCTCCATGACGATTCTGGCGGTAGTCATCATCAGCAGCAACAACAACAAAGTTTGCATTTAGTCTATTTGCCCTATTCGAACGAATCGTCTACGTCAACGTCGCAAGGCTCAAGTGGAGCTGTGAATGGCGCCTTGCGAATTAGGCGACTCGAACCTATGTGTTCGCCAGTGCCTTTTGGAAATGTTCGCATGAGAGTACGTTTTTGCATTTATATATATATATATATATATTAAACGTTTTACGAGAAACATCTTTCAGCAGTGGATATTTAGCGAAGTCGAACATGGGTCGGTGGTGGGATTCGAACCCCGATGCCCACCGAGTTCCAAATTCGAGCGCTGTACCGCTAGACCACTCGGGCACGAAAGGCTTGTTGTAATCACAAATTGGAGGGAGGGAAATATTCAAATTAATTTTCTTTAAAACAAGCACATGGGGGCAACAAGATGACAGTGACAGCAGGAAGCAACAACAACAACAAAATGCCATAATTGAAAAAGAACACGTGGGACAACAAAATGATTCCATGTGTGTTCGAACATTTTGCCAACATGTTGGTTTGATGCGCCCCCATGAGACATTCATTCCAATTAGATCTCCCTGGATGATTTTTAGCCAAGTTTTTTTTGTGTGGTTTATCTCTAACCTTCCATTATTCAATCATCAATTTGTCCATTCCAAAACTGTTCTTGCAGAGTTGGTACAAGCTGATTTGAAAAGAATTTTGAAAAAGAAAAAATAGAAAATTGTACATTTTTATGAAGTTATCTGTAGACATTTGAAGATTGCAGTTACATTGTATGAATACATTTACTCATTTGATGTATATTGATGTCATTATTATTATTATTAAGCTTTAATATCTCACTAGAGATACATTCAGCGTAAAATACATTTTTACCATCAATATAATAAGTAGTAGTACAAATAATGGGATCACAATGAAATAGAATGTCATATGTTAATGAATATAAATATAGTATGCATGTGATTTACAAAAAAATTATTCAAAATGACTATACATAGAATGAATCATTATAAGGCACACTTGTTATTATTATTATTTCCAAAATAGCGATCCAGCCGCTTTCCTTTCCAATTTTCCAAAGACGACAAGCGTTTTACCAGTCCCGACCGTCTCATATTGAACTTCCGAAGCGGTCGCTACTCGCGCCCTACCTCGAAATCGCGCAACTCCCAATTGACCAATGCTCAAAGCGCTTCCCAATCGTCCCTCGCTGCCAATGCGACTGTCGATCGCCGATCGCAACTCATTTCGACACCATCCGACTTCCGTCACGTGGGTCATTTGGGACCCCAACTGACCGGAACTTTGGTCGACTTGGGACCAGTGTCGTCCGGCCGACCGCCACCAACCGAAGCCGAACTGGTCATGCGGTACAAGTCGGCTGTTGAACGCAAATATCGCGTCTATTCGAAAACCGACGATCCGGCCAATCCTACAGAATCGAATACGACGGGTGATTATCGATCTGTTATTGATCACCAAACAGCGGTCAATAAAAATAACTGCAATCATAATAGGAATGTGAGTTATACTGGTAGCAGCAGTAGTAGTGGCAGTAGTGGTGGTGCTACTGGCGATAATACAAAATTGTCCAATGGTCAACCTTCGGTTTCGAATGGAAAACAGCAGCAGCAGCAGAAGCAAGTAAGTGTTGTCATGTTTCGTTTGTTTGTTTGTCATTTCTATTGTAATGCGTGCAAAAGATGGGTGATAGAACCAACCTATGGGAAAAAGTTGCGAAAGAAGGAGCCAATAAAAATCAGATAACCTTTTGTGTGAGTGTGTGATTATTCGTAAGTTGCGGGTGATGGAACAGTTTCAAAAAGTGTGACCAAATTTGTACGATGACGCAATACAATTCATATAGTGCTATGTAAATATTGATTTTTCCACCTTATATACATTTTCAATGTCAAACAATCCCCTTTAGATACAAGAATGCACTAACGTGACTCACACTCACTCACGGAGGTTGACCAATACGATTTTTTTAATTCTTTTTCCCTTGGTTGGTTTTATTATCTACCGTGCAAAACACTTTTTCTATGTTTACCACACATTGGTAATTAACTTGACTAGCCTAGGTGAAGTTAATTATCGCGTCTGCCAGCTAAGCAACGTTGTTGCTCTTCTACGTTTGTGTTACGCTTATCTAACCATCGAAGTCAATCGTTTTTGCTATACCACATATAAATATGGAAAATAATAGTGAAGAGGTGACACCACGTGATTACCAACCAAAATAAATTTGAATGCTCATGCCTTGTATTCACGATCTTACCATTTCCACAATTTTTCTGCAACCTTGTATAGACTAAGGATTGGTAATGTTATTGAGTGGGATTTTAATGATTCTGAGGATTTGAGTAATGCTTATAAAGTCTGAATTTCCAATGATTGTGATATTCCTGACTGTTCGTCCTCCACGTGGTGCATCCTGGACTAGATGCCCCTAGGCAGGGTCCGAGTGCACAGCGGTATAACTGGGCTTCCGCTACGGCGAGTGGATGCGAACATACACCCAAGATACTTAAAAGGTATCTTATGGTATACGTATATCCTTGGGCTAAGGGAGATAACCCTTACCATAAATCAGGCGGTCTCGTCAATCTTTGCTAACAGTGGCGTTGTAACAAGAATACCGTCTACCAGCCAAGAAACTTTGTTATTCTTCCACGTTGATGTTACACTTATCAAGCCATCGAAGTTGATCGTTTGCTATGTCGTATAAATATGGGAAATAATGAAGAGGTAACGCCACGTCACCAACCCAATGAATGATGAATGAATGTTATAACTGTTACTTACCTAAAAAAAAGACTAAGAAACGATAACGTTGTATTGTGACGGCGCCAAATAGTTTTTGGGGTTGTTTCTATGACAGTGAAATGACAACCTATTGTATGGGCCTAACTTTGGGTGTATTCATCTGCCAAACTGAAAGTTTATATTTAGGCATTTCTTGTGTTGTTATAGTAACCCCAATATATCCCTAATGACTAATTCACTATGATACATTTGTCCATTGGTCTATCAATATTTAGTCATTCTGTTGAAAAGAAAACAGTTTGTAACGCAATGGTGTTTCGTATTTGATAATTTATGGTGTTGTGCACTCTTTTTCCCAAAAGCAACTTGTTTTATTGCATCAATGAATTATCTTTGAAAATGTTAACCAAAATTTTGTACATTGTGCGTGTGTATGCCTTTGTATAACATCAAAAAATTGGAATAGTTGGTGTACCAGTTTAAGACGAGCCCCTCTTCTTTCCATTTTTGTTCGTTAAATGACGAAACGGCTCGAATGTTTGAACTATTTTCCAGATAATGCACACAACAACGTAAGTTCGCCTAATTCGCAGAGCATCCTCTGTGACGGATGGCAGTTGAACTTGGAGGGGGTGAATGAATATTTTTGGCTAGAAGATGCCAGTGCTTGTAGGAATTGGCAAGGCGGTCTGACAGGAAGTCGGCGATTGACGGATCCACAAGCCTAACTGGCTACGTGTGGTAAATGGATACCTATTAGGCATCTTGGGAGCATGGTAACCGTTATTCACGGAGTGCGAGTGAAAGTTTAGTTATACCGCTGTGCAGTCGGTTCCTACTACTGGCACCGTTTGGTTTGGCTAAAATAACAAAGTTTTTTGTCTGATAGACGGCATCCTTGTGATGTCGCCACTGTTCGCCGCCTGATTTTTTGTCAAGGTTATCTCCCTTAGCCCAACGGCTACATATGGTATACATACACCTTAAAAAAACTTTTAAGTATCCTTGGTGTATGCTTGCATCCACCCACTAAAGCGGGAACCCAGCTATATTACTGCGCACTCTGACCCTACTGTTATTAGTCTACATGCTTTTCAGCACCTAGTCCAGGATGCACCACGTGGAGGACGAACAGTCAGGAATATCACCATTATTGGAAATTGAGACGTTGTAAACCTTACTCAAATCCTCCAATCCTTCAGTAATATTTTATATGTCCTAGAAACATTGATACAAGTTACTAATTTTCATTTTTCTAAGCATGCCGCGGTTGACTAGATTACTAGAATTGCCAACAGGTGAGCTTTAAGTTTGAGTCCCACCGCTGGCCCTTAATATGGGGTTGTCAACTGGCTTTGCGATATGTATATTTGCTGAAAAGCATGTTTCTTGTGAAACGTTTGAGGAATAAAAACCGAACAAAGTAGAATGGATTGCATTGAATAGAACTTTCAATAAAAGAGTTCCAAATTCACGTGATTAAAGTTTGAAAGAGAATTGGTGTTGTGTATTACATTGAAACAAATATGCTTTTATTATGAATTGAAGTAACTTATTAATTACAAACATGTGTACATTCAATTCACCGATACATACTTTACTGTGTCATCAAGAACAGAGTTTGCAATTTAAAAAAATATTTGAATATATATTTGTTCAATGTAATTGCATTTTTTATTGTTTAGATAAACGTTCATCATAAGTGTCGTAAGCATTGAACAATTTCTAATTTATGTAAGAGGGTGTATTTTTTGTTGAAAAAAAAAATCATATTTGTGTGTGTGTGTGTGTGTGTTTCTCACAACATATATTGAGTTTATTGTATTCACTTACTGTGTATTCAACATGAAATAATCATTTGAAAGGTGTTTTTTGTATCCTGTATTCGGTTTTGTCGTTTTGTTGTATCTTTTTCGTGGGAGAGGGGACATAATGGTAATAACATTGTGTCATTTTTATGAATGATGAGTTTGTGCATTGGTGTTGTTTTGACGTGGGCCAATAAAAAGAGCCAAGTCGCTGGGCTTACATAATCCTGGGCACCAGTTTGCGGTCTCGCCATTGACACAAGAACAAATCACACGCTGACAACTTTAAACGTTGAAATGAACTAATTTTTTACCAATTGTGAAATGTGACAATTTACACAGAATTCGATTATTCGCTCTTCGTTCAATCGTTGAATGTTGGGCCGGTTTTTTGTTATCATCGAACTCATTCATTTTTCATTTTGGTTGCTGATCACATGATCACCTCCTTATTTAAACGGCATATAAAACACATAACTTCGATGACTTGATAAGCGTAACACAAACGTAGAAGAATAACGAAGCTAGTAGATGGCATTGTTCGCAAAGATTGGCGAGGCCCCTTAATTTTTTGTCAGGGTTATCTCTCTTATCCCAAGGGCTACATATAATATACGTATACCTTAAGATACCTTTTAACTATCCTAGGTGTATGCTTGCACTCATCCACTAAAAGCGGGAACCCAGCTATATCAACATTATTGGAAATTGATACTTAATAAGCAATACTCAAATCTTCAGGATTATTAGCATCTCATTATTGTTGAACGAAAAATAATTATAGACTTGTATCTGATAAAAATTAAGTCGAACCATTCTGTTTTGTGGTACACGAAAACGGACAACATTTTGAATATTAAAATATAATATTTGTCGAGTTGACTTTCTACAAATTTTACTTTGAGTACTAGAACTTTTAGTTCGATGCAATACAGTGGAATACAAGAGTTACATTTGTTAACAAAAAACGGTGTCTTATGTTTATAGAATTTAACTGTAACTTTATGGAAGATTCATTGTGTTTGTATCATATAGCCAAGCAAAGACTTATAAACGTATCCAAATTAAGGAATGATCTGTCTAAACTCACATTTAGTGTTGAAAATAAGATTGTATACTAACAGCTTCCCGAAGCACCAAAATTAAATGGTTGCATCGATTATTACTTATTTTGCAGTGCATAATATACAAAACCATTTAATAACTAAGCATTTTGCATATACTTCGTATTTTCTTTAATATTTTATGTTTATGATTTTATTCAACATTTGGTTGTGAACCAGTGTACATTTAATATACAACATATCAATCATGAATTGTGTATATATATATATATATATATATCGATTAAATTATAATTACAACGTTATTGTTTATTGTACCATTCAACTGAAAAGCTAAAGTTAGATAACAGCGTTAGACATTGTTGTACTGGTTATAGCCAAACATTATTCAATTTAATACATATTTAACTATATAATTGAATAAAATACTAACTTTTGTATAGCGTAATACTTTTTCCTATTTTAAATGTTATGCAAGCAACGTCATTTATCGAAGTCAACTAAACTTCCATATTTAATTTCAACTGTAAAATTACTTTTTTGCTCATTTACTCGTTACCGGGGCTGTATTTCTATAGTACCGAACATACAGAAGTATTGGCACTAACAAGTTTATTACGTCACACATCAATTGAAAAAGCTATCATTTTTGTATTTACTTAATTACAGGGGCGTAAATTTAATTTCAAATGCTTGATTTTTTTCGCTTTGGCTTTATCATTATCAGCACTTGAAATATTATTCTTGATTTCATTTGTATTATTAACAATAATTACAATTATGATTGAATAAATTTATTGATAATTTTCGTGTGTGGCTACCGAATTTGCATGCGTTTTTAATTAATTTTTTTCAAATTATTGCATTCGCCCTATTCTTCTTTCGTACAATATTGATAATTTTCCAGTTTGTTATGCCAATCGATCAATTCCATCCACTTCTTTCTGCACATCGGCTAAGTTTGAATGACGAAGCAGAATCGTTCTATTCAAACAGGCCTTCGTTCAATCATTGTCATAGCCAAGCTCATCCACCGCCACCGCCACTTCCTGCCCAACAAATGTCACCCAACTGCAATCGGCCCCGTGCCCAGTCAACTTCTTTGCGTCCCAATTTGAAACACATGTTTTTCGACTTTGATTATTCAAAAATGAACAACGAGTCAAATTTTCCAAATACAAATCATCATCACCCGCGTGATGATGATGTTGATTCCATTTTTACACCTCGGAATGATGCATTTGACCTCAATTGTACAGCAGTGAATGATTCGAATCATTCTACACCATTTCCCCCAATAACCACGTCCAATTCTCCAACTATCCAAGAAAGTGTGCTTGCCTTGTTTTCGCGGGTACGATTTTAAATGTATTTAAAACGTTTAACTACTTAAATAGTTTATAAGTAGCATGTTTTATTATGTAGCTAAAATATCAATCAAGATGACTTATAACAATTAAAAAATTAATGTTTATCTTTTTTTACAGTTAAACTCTAAAGACGACTCTCATTCTCCCTAATCGATTGCACAATTTTACCTGGTTCAAAAACAATTACTATCGGTACGGTCCTTATTGATAAAACCGTTTGATTTTAATTAACAATCAAAATTTGTTTCGTGATAATATTTTCCCATTTGAACCGTATTCAGAAATGTGTTCAATTGGTTTTTGTTTGTGTTTTATATCTAATATGAATCCCTTTTCCCCAAGTATTGTGAATAAGAATAGTTACGTAATTTGTATTTTCAAGTCTCTTCTAATATATACATATATATATATGTGTGTGTGTGTATTTCATTTTATCTAATTGAACAAAGTTTTAAAATCCTTTTATAAATATATTACTACACACTTATTCGTTTATTGATCGTTTGTCGATCGCTGCAAACACCATTTTGGTAAAATGGCTATTTTTCTTATAGTTTTTTTCTATTGATTTATTTTTCGTTATCATATAGGCTGCAACTACTAATTCTTGACGAAAAGATGATACGCCTATGTGTTATTTTATTATTTTCCTAATAAAAATAAACATATTTACAATGTTTTGTTTTGTACACATCGGTTTAAAAAATTAGCCTAAACCGGATGCTACCCTATTTTAAAATATTTCAATTTACGATTTCTTTTCAAAATTGATTATTTTTTTGTTACAGATTTGTAGAGCACATTCTATATATATATATATATATATATATATATATAATTTATGTTTTTGTATTATTCTAATGACTACTTTCTGACCCTCTTACGTTTGCATTCAAAATTTTTTGAGTTTGTTATATTTATGTATTAAATAATTAAAATTCTGATTACGTGTTTTGTTGTTTAAAGTTCTACATGCCATACCATTTCATGGATGCATTGATTACAATGAAAAACTTGTTTTCAAGGATAAATTAAGGTATGTTACTTAAATAGCTGATAGCGTTTCTAAAGCACAGCACTAATTTTATATATTTTATATGGATTATTTGGGATAATTCGCAATCCTAGGAGAAATAAACTGTGGTCCTATCACTAACTAATGGTAATTTAACGTTTTTATCAATCACACTAGTGCTGCAGTTATATATATATATATATATATATATATATATATATATATATATATATATATATATATATATATATATATATATATATATATATATATATATATATATATAATGGGCTTAATTCTGGAATACCAATCTTTGGAGGCTGCCCCCTGAAAACCGTAAACAGTAGGAGATTATTTGGGATGCTATGCCAACTTGGAATTAATGAATAAGTGACTTTTCTACCAACTGTTGTTCTATTTACCTCAAAATGTAATACTAAATACACTTTCTCGTTGGAATGCAAATTTTACCATTCCCGGTAAAGTTTTCATCATCAACATCATCAGGGATAAATACCCTCCACCGGTTATTATCACCCGGGGGTAGTCAAAAAAACCAAAACTTCTGCAAAAACGTCAACTTTAGTAGTGTGTACTTAAAGAACGACACTTGGGGTGTGCTGACACTAAATGTTAATTACATCCCGAGTTAAACCCCTCCAATGAGCTCTGTTGGCTGCATAGGATAAACAAACGGACGCCCATTTAAATAATTTATTTGGACGAGGAGGCTTAGCATAAATAAAAGGACTGATTTCGCGCGCTACAATGTCCGTCCAAATTCTCCGTTGGTCGCCTGATCTTCTTTTCCATCTGGGTAATGGATGGGCTTCCATAGCTATTCTGGCTGGATGAGTGGGTGATCTACGTAAAACATGGCCAATCCATTTTAATCGTTTTTCTTTTACTGTGCTAGAGAAACATGGCCAATAAATGTTAAAAGATCTACAATTATCTGAGAATGGTCGAAATATTTTATTATTTATTAAACGAGTGCGTTCAATAGAGGACAACGAGTGAAACCATATGGATCTTAAACAGCTTTGCTCAAAATAATAAAGGTTTTGTGTATCCACTTGAGTGAGAGTCCAAGTTTCGCATGCATAAAGAAGAATGGAATGCACTAAACTCATATATTCTAATCTTGGTTTTAGTAGAAATATTACTTTTGTTTCATAAAGGTTGGTTTTGAAAAACTGGATTGCAAACAAAGTACTTTTGCAATATTAATATAACTTGGATATTATTTTAATTGAAAATAATTTATTGGAATAATATACTTCAAAAAGTAACAATTAGTTTAAATATTTTATTATTAGGTAAAAATTAGATTTTGTTAGATATTTAATATTTAAAATATTGCTCTCTGTACATAATTTTCCTCTTCTTTA
Organism: Cardicola forsteri; assembly: GCA_025895645.1. Taxonomy (NCBI): domain Eukaryota; kingdom Metazoa; phylum Platyhelminthes; class Trematoda; order Strigeidida; family Aporocotylidae; genus Cardicola; species Cardicola forsteri. Next base: position 68,186 of record JAKXYG010001531.1, on the reverse strand, counting down.
ATATTTAACTGGCGTTCTTGGAAGAATTTCTATGTAAATAAAAATGTTTTGCATTAATACTTTTTGATAAGATGGTGGATGCTTTTTAAAGATTACCTTGCGCTATCACATTTCAAACAGTGAGCTCACGAGAATAACTGTTTCTTGTTCTCTACATGACATCATCACAATAAGACGAAGAAAGTTGCTCGGTCAAATTCTACGTTTACCGCCACTCGAAAGACCAGCAAGAGTAGTTTTGCAATGAAACATTGAATATGGTAAAAGAGAGGTTAGTGAGCCACAGAAATCTTAGCTAAGAACCATCTGGGAAGATCTAACTGAAGTGGATGTCTCATTGGATCAAACAAAAATGTTTGAACACATGCAATAATTTTGTTGCTCCATGTTTATTTTTAAAGAAAAAGGATTTTGTAACATTAATAATACTTTTTCATAATTTTGTTTTTAAATTTTCAAATAGAGTTGTTGTTAGGGATTTTATATTCTATTTTGGGTTTTTATTGCCTGAACATTTTGTAAAAAAGCTTTTTTGTTAAGTGAACATTTAGGGAAGTTAAAAGAGAATTCACATTTATTTGGTGGTAGGACACAAAGCCATATCCATCCAGTCAATCGCTTAAGTCACCCTCGGTATTTTACCATAAATTTATAGTTAAACTTATTATTATTGTTAATGACTTGATTGTTTTAGCATGTTATACAGTCGCAAACCCAAGCTTAAATCTTAAAACATCTAATCCAAGGATTAACAATAAAGTGGTTGTTTTATAAACCACATGTACTTGGTAATTTCGGTTGGTTAGTGATTTAAATACTAGCTTGACTTAACTTCGATGATCAAACAAAATCAAGTGATTTTTTATAAAGTATGCTTAACTTGGGTCACTTACTTTTATTTAAAAATACAAAAATAACTATGAATAATGTTCCTACCTGGTTTTTCTTATTAAAATTGAACTTTTGGCATTGCGATCAAGCCTATAAATGTATTTTTCAATTAATTAATAAAACTAAAAAAATGTAATTATTTCAAAAGTACAATTTTGTAGATATTAAAAATATAAAATTCTATAAACTAGAAACGATTATTACTTAATCTTATAATATATGAAAAAGCTATTTTTGTACTACATGTACTTGTACTTGTATATATATATATATATATATATAACTTATAGTAAAAAAACATGTTTAAAATATTCAAGTTAACCCAAAATTTTGATATAGTTCGCTTAATTAAAAATAAATGTGTTATAATTTATTTAAAACAAAAAAATAATTTTGGTAAACTAGATTTATATATAAGCATTTCTAAACCACAAAATAATCAATGCTAATTATATACATTTATACATCCATTATATTTTAAAATAAATTTAATAAAATTTTTACATAACATTATTTTGTTTACTAATTATATGTAAGCAATTATATATCAATCAAAATAATGTACGTACTTCTGAACTTCAACATTTGTAAATTGTTTATAGTTAATTTTAGGTGGAATATGAGAACTACAAATATTGGATAATTGTTTATACATATTTGGCATATAAAAAAATAGTCGTTCAGGGGTATACAATTTACAATATTGCTAAAATATTGTCATAAAAAGCTAAAATTACTATACTAACCAATCCAACTAAATCTGGACCTTGAGGTGTATACCACATCTGCCATTCTTTTAACCCTAAATTAACAATTGCTAATCGTATGTATTGTTCAAATGTATTACAAATTTTGTATAATTGTAAATCACTGTTTAACAAAAAAATACCAGAATATTTGTCATCAAATATTATAACTATTGTACAACCATTGGCACACTGTTCAATTTCATACATTTCAGGCCAACTCTTAGTTAAAGAACCGTTTTCGTTAAATAACATGTCACATATTTCAGATTCCAATAAAATTTCATTTGTATCAGATACACAATTTAGTGTTACTTTTAGAAATTTTTTAAAGTTGTTGATTCTTATGCAACCAATAGAGGCTTTGTCATCTATTAAAATGATACAAATATAATTATATTACCGTTTATAACTGTAGACCAAATAAATTCAAAACCATCAGCAGTTAAGTAAAATCGTTTAATATCATCTGGAAGTACTTGCTGATTTAAAGATTCCCACTCAATAATAAAATTTTGTGATATACTGTTAAAGATCTCAAGATAAACATCACAAACACCTTTTAAATTTTCTACTGTATATTTTATTAAAATAAATTACCAACATATTCCTTTAAATTCTGAAGTGTTAACATAACCATTGCAGTTATGAACAAGTGCAAGGTTGACTAACCAAGGTGCATTTTATTTTAATATGAAAAAACAAGTACTTTAAAAAACTGTTCTTGTTTAAAAATAAATAATATTTAATTTAATTTTTATAACATTTAAATTAATTAAATAAATAAAAGTATAATAATAATAAACTATTTTTAAATGTTATATATAAATCTAATTTAAAGAAAATTATGTAACTTAATTTAATACGCTACTGCATTAAGTACAATTTACTTAAATACAAAACTACACTTAACATTTTGAGACAAATTATTAATATCATTTTAATTTAATGTTTTTGTAAAACAACAACAAAAAAACTTTTTTAATGTAAATTAATTTTATTCTTTCTATATATACTTATATATATATATATATATATATATATACTTAAATAATAAAAATGTATTTTGTACTTTATCTTAAATTAAATAAATGCAGTATTCACACTTTACACAAAAAGGACATTTGTGTAAATGCACTACATTTTAAATATTTTTTTGGACTTTGAATACGGATAAATAGTTTTAAATTTTATTTAAAATTTTATTTGGTATTAAAAAAATTTATTAAATTTTTTTATTTTTTATTTTCTCAAATATGATACAAATACTAACCAAGAACTGCAAGTAAAACAACTTACATCAAAATTATTTAATAGTCATAGTCTTTTAAATTAGTTCAATGCAAAACCAAATAGAAAAAACTGACCAAAAAAAAAACTCTTTTATAAACAAGGGATAAGGTTTGAAATAAAATTCTTTAAGTATATAATTATATAAAAATTGTAACTAAAATAATAATTTTTAATATTTTTTAATAATTTAGTGAATATTGTGCTTGCAAGTTTTAGTAAACACATGTTTTTTAATTTAAACTAAATATCGGTTTTTAAAACTAACATTTGTTCGTTTGTTTATATATATATATATATATAGGCAGGTTCTTCTGGTCATACATTTAAAATAAACAATGTCAAGGTTATTTAAAAACCAAACTTTTATAACCAATAGAAATAATATGAGAATAGAAAGTAAAAATTCTTGGAGATGTGATCATGTTATTAGGACTACTAATAGAAAATAAAGATATTATTTGTGTACTGTAAAAAATAGCAGGTGCTAAAATGGAAGAAACTTCATTATTAAAAATTTATTTATTTATTATTAAAGTATTATTGACAGTAATAAGATATAAAAATTGCTTCTCTTGTATATTATTATTATTATTATTATTACTATTATTGCAAATTATTTGACTTTATCAAGGTATAAAACACTCATGTTTTTCCGTGTATGTGATTTTTAGATTTGTACACAGTTGTTTACTTGCATTCAATACATTTGGCGTATCAAAAATAAAGTTTTTTTCCTGGTTTTTGCACAACCATGTATTAAATTAATGTTTTTATTTTAACTGTTATCAATTGCTAAATAATGTTTTTGCAGTATTATAACTTAGGATTGTTGATTTGCAAAAATGGAAGCACTGTGATATCTCGTAGCATTTTGCTCTATTTACTAATCTTAGACATATTTAACCTTTACTAATACATACCTAAGATAATACTTTATCAATACACATGACTCAACATTATTTGCAAAAATAGTTTCTTATTATAATATACAATAACATTTATTCTTACAATAAAGTATAATACCACCATATATTTTTTATAAATGTAAGAATGCTAATTATACTACATGATCTTTTTTTTAATTAGATTTGGGACCGGTAATAATAATGTGGAAGTAAAAATCTGAATTAATTAAAAATAAATTCTTATAATTATATTTTTTAATATTAATTTTGCTATTATCAAATATTGATTTTTATTTAATAAAAAATAAACTTACAATTAGAAAACAACAGTACGTTATTTTATTTTTCTGTGAAACACTCGAGAGGTGAGGTGAGCATCACAGTAGACGTCAAGTAGGACGTTATCTTATTTTTTTAAATGTTTTTGCATTGTAATACAATTATTATTATTATTATTATTATTATTATTATTATTATTATTATTATTATTATTATTATTATTATTATTTTTGTTTGTTTATTTGCTAACGTCTCATAGAATTTAAACTTAATCCATTACACTATTATTCTCAGTTTTTTATATTAATTTCTAAATTGTTTCTTATATAACTTACTCTGTTTTATTTTTTAGAATAATTTATTGTGCATCAAAATCAAGTATCAAAATGTATTTTTGCCTAATGAAGTGAACAATACCGAATATATATAAGAATAATAACAAATAGAAAAGATGTTTGTGTAAAAATAATAAATATCCGTTTTTTATTACATATTTTTTTTAAATAATAAAAAATGTAATTTATTTAAAAGTTATTTTGTTACAAATAATAATAATTGATTGAAGATCATTGTTTGCATGTATTTTAAAACAAAATATAATAAAAAAACAAATTATTATATATATATATTTATGCATTAATTTAATTTAATTTTTAAATTATCTTTTTAGTATAAAATATACTTCTTTATTTATTTTGACTTTGTTCCAATCTTGTTTTAATGCACGATATCAAGTCAAGCGTTTTTGATCTTTTTGACATGCTTATTTTTTGTTATTTTTTAATTTTTTATACACATTTATCCAAAAATGTACATAGATAATTTAAAAATTTATTGTTACTTATGTTTCACTTATTTTTTTATTTAAAAGTTTTATTTCTTTTTTGTTTTTTACTTGAAAATTGTATTTGCAATAAAAACGTTAAGCATTTGCGTGTTGGGGAAACGATTAATTTGACTTGCAATCGCGATATCAATTTTAACGCAACATTGATTGTATGGAATTACAAAGAGAATCAAACTAAATCGATTGATACCCTAAAATTAGCGAATTTATCATACGCGGATGCTGGTAATTATACGTGCAATGTTTACTTCAATAACGAATTACGATTTTCTAAAGTTTTTACACTGGTGATACAAGGTAATTTTGATTTGGCATAGATTATTTATATAGGGTTACCTGATTCACCCAGTTCTATTCAGGTAGATGCCGTTTCCGAACGATCACTATGTGTTACTTGGACTTTCGGAAACGATCATTTCAATCCTATATCAATGCACACTGTTTCATTATTTAATGGGTAAATTATATCTATTACACAAGATGTTTTATATGTACAATTTTTAAGTATTTATTTAAAATTTATAAAATTAGGTATTGTACCTCTAACTTAAGCTAATTTATATTTTTTTAAATTATTTTAGAAGCGATTTATTTTTACAAAAAAATGTAACAGCTCCTACTAGCAACGTATCATTTAGCAATCTCGAACCATACCGTTGTTACAGTGTGGTTATACAAGCGTTCAATGCAATCGGAAGTAGTGAACTTAGTCTTCCCCAAAAATGCATGACTTTACCAGGTGTTCCTGTAATTCAACCAGTTATTTACACGACTAATGTAACTAATCACTCGGTAGTTTTGGTGGTGGATATTCGGAATTTGTGGGGTTCAAAGAACAAATTGAACCTTTGTACGGAACAAGAAGATAACTATATTCCATTATTATATGGACCTTTGGAGAATTATATTGTAAGAGTTGCTATGACAAACCCAATTACCAATATTTCGGAACAGTTTATTCCCGTTTCTTTGAACAACCAAGTAAATACAACTATTTTTAAAATACATTTAAAGGTTTTGGTTATTTTGTATGAAAATTTTAGTCATTAACTTTTTTGTACTTTGATTTTTTTATTGATACATTCATCTTGTATATAGAAAATGTTATATAGATAATTAATTATGCCATTTTTAATTTTTGTTAGATTCCTATTTCAAATTTGACTCCGTACACAAATTACAGTATTTCCGTTTCATTCCATAATGGTCGTTTATTCGGTCCTTGGTCCTATTTATTGATTACAACTTTGGAAGGAATTCCTGACCAACCGGATATTATTGACTTAAAATCAAGCAACAATTCTTTTTTAATTAAATGGAGAGATTTTTCGCCCAGGGGAACTATTATTAAATATAAATTAGAAGTTAGTTTAAAAAAATGTTTAATGAGTTTTTAAAACAATTTAATCTATTTTAATAACGTTTGTTTTGTGTTATTATTTTTATGTTTTTATTAAGTGTTTTAAGTGGGTATTATAATTTTTATTTGAAGAATACATTGATAAAAATGATTAATTGAGTGAATGCGTTAAGCGTTTTTTTGTATTTCCAGTGTTATTAGAATTTCAGGATTCATTAAAGTGATTAATTTACTATTGTTAGATCGCATTTTTATTTTTACACTATTAGTTTGGTTTTGGGAGGCCATTTTGAGAATTTGAGCAATGCTTAGGAATTGTCAATTTCTATTAATAATGGTATCTGATTTCTCACATCTGTGATGTACCATGGACTCAGACTAACATAGATTAGAGACTCAATGTAGAGCAGTGCACCTTGTCGGTTGGGTACAAGCATATATTCAGGATACTTAAGGTATATATATGCCATATGTAGCTGTTAGACTGTAGGAGAGATTTGTTAATTTTTACGAATGGTGGCGCTGTTACAAGGATACTATCATTCACAATTTTATTGAGTTTTTTTTACATTAGTTACGCTTATGGAACCATTGAAGCTGATCGTTTTATATGCTGTACGAATGTAGCATGTAAATATTACGATTGAATGTAGAGTTTTTTAATGTTTTACAAGTAAGTGTACTTGCATTTATTAAAGTTTTTTTGCGTACTGGTAATGTTTAGAATCGATTTTACCACACGTTAGTCTTCCATTAAAAAAACAAAGCATCTTCCTTAATATTGAAAGTTGAAAAGTACATTTGAACTTGGTGCTGTATTATCATCTTTTACATTATTTTATTTGTAATGCCGTTCGCTTTTTTTCCCAATAGCTTTATCATTGTATCACAAGTGATTTACTTGTTAATTCTCCTCTCAAGTGGCGCATAGTTGACGGAAAAGAAAAATCTTTGACGTTTACAGATTTAGATGCCGATACATGTTATTCCGTTCGAATGAAAGCTGCTACGAAGGTTGGATTTGGAAAATTTAGTAAAATGCGTACAATTCGTACTACAATGCCCATGAAAAGTATGTTTTTGTTTATTAGAAAACGTTTATTGACAAAATGTTCAACTAAGCTATCATAGTTTGTGAATTAGAGCAGAAGTTTGCAAAACGGAAAATTTGAGATTTCATTTTTGGTGTGATATCGTGATACTTGTTACAAGTAGAATATTTGTAGTAATATTTATATAAATCGTTTAATATACTGAATATACATTTTACAAATATCTGAGTGGAAGGGAATGTTTTGTAATGGTTTTGTTAACTACTATTCTATATCTAAATTAATTTTTAAATTACTGATAATTTATTCGAATATTAAATTTTAATGGGTATTAGGAGTAATCAGTTGTAGAAATTACGTTTATTTATAATGTGACTAGCGTACGTGAAAAATATTACCCTTTGGGGGAATTACCACCTTGTTGCGATTCAGGTCCTTGTGTCCTTGGTTGATATCAGTAGCTTTGTTGATTAGTTAAATGTTAATTACATTCCAGTAAGCATTCGGATGCCCAATTAAGTAATTCATTTGGGTCTGAGTTTGCGTCCCACAATGTCCGTCCAAATTATTCGTTGACCATTTGGTCTTCTTTTCCATCCGGATAATGGTCGGGATGCTAATGACCCTGAGGATTTGAGTAATGCTTATAAAGTCTCAATTTCCAATGATGGTGATATTCCTGACTGTTAGTCCTCCACGTGGTGCATCCTGGACTACGTGCCCCCAGGCATCTAAACTAATAACAGCAGGGTCCGAGTGCACAGCGGTATAACTGGGCTTCCGCTACGGCGGGTGGGTGCGAACATACACTCAGGATACTTAAAAGGTATCTAAAGGTATACGTATATCATATGTAGCCCTCGGGGCTAAGGGAGATAACCCTGACAAAAAATCAGGCGGCCTCGTCAATCTTTGCGAACAGTGGCGACGTCACAAGGATGCCGTCTACCAGCCAAGAAACTGTTATTCTTCTACGTTTGTGTAACGCTTATCAAGCCATCGAAATCGATCGTTTGCTATGTCGTATAAATATGGGGAATAATGAAGAGGTGACCACGTGATCACCAACCAAAATGAAAATAATGGTCGGGCTTCCAGCCAGAATGGGCAATCTTCGTAAAATATGGCCAATCCATCTTAATCGTCTTTATATACATATATATATATATCAATCTTTTAGATCGAGCATTTTTCCAATCTGCTTCTAAAACGAATTTTAAAGTGGATAATACTACTATTGGTGTGATTATATCCATTGCATTATTAACGTTCCTGTGTGTGGTTTTAACAGCATGTTTTACGACGTAGGTTCACTTTGTATATTTTTATATTGTTAGATTATCATGTCTATAACCAATTTTACTGTTATTAAATTATTACAATTTATGTATTCTGTAATTATGGTTTGCAAATATTGGTTACACTTCTTTTTTCGTTTATTTTGGTTGGTGACGTGATCACCTTCGCTATTTTCCATATTTATACGGTATATATGTAAGCGATCAACTTTGATGGCTTGATAAGCGTAACAAACGTAGAAGAATATTGAAGTTTACTATCTGTTGGACGGCATCCTTGTGACAGCGCCACTATTCGCAAAAATTAACGGGGTTGCCTGAATTTTTGTTAGGGTTATCTTTCTTAGCCTAACGGCTACATATGGTATACGTATATCTTAAGATACCATTTAAGTGTCCTGGGTGTATGCTTGCATCCACCCGCTGTACGCTGGGACCCTGCCGTTATGAGTCTAGGGGCACCTAGTCTAGGGTGCACCATGTGGAGGACGAACAGTCAGGAATATCACCATCATTGATAATTGATAGGCATTTCTTGAATTTTCAGGATTATTAGCATTAATGATTAACGATTATATGATCAAATTTGGAGAACATGCACATAAAGGTCAAGATAAACTAATATAGTTATTCATGTATACTATACTTATTTATCCAGAGTACTAATTAATCCGGAGTCAAATAAAATGAAGTTTTCAGAGTAATTATAAGAGTAGCAAATGAGTACATTTTTCTATCCAAGTATTTTACTTTGTTTATGTTAATATACATTTCATAATATAAAACCATTTTATAATAACTGTAAAGTATGCATAGCTGAATAACTGGGCATTCACTTAGGTGGGGGGGATTTGTCCAGGCATCAACTTGGGATATAAAGTTATTAAGGTTTAAGTATGCCACATGTAGCCGTTGAGACAAGGGAGATAATCCTCACTAAAAATCAGGCGGTCTCGTCAATCTTTGCGAACAGTGGCGACGTTACAAGGATGCCGTCTATTAGCCAAGAATGTTCGTTATTGTTCTACATTTGTCACGCTTATCAAGCTATCGGATTAGACATTTTGATATGCCGAATAAATATGGAAAATAATGAAGAGTTTGACCGCGTCATCCCAAAATTCTCATGATTATGATCATTAATAGTGTCAATAGTGTAACCTTTACAAAGATGGCGTGAAGAGCAGAAAAGAATTAAATTGCATAGAGCAGCTTTAAATGGTCATTATTTTGATTTGAAGACTCAAGTCTGTTGTTCAAATCAACGTATTACTAGGCTGCACATTGTAATTTTTTTCAAACTTCTTTTTACAATTTCTAGTCGTTTCCAATCATTATTCATGACGTGTCGAAAAACAATTGCTTGTTATCATACACACGACCATCCTGCAAAATATCGGCGCTTCACACCGTTTCGCCTCAATAAGAATTCACTCAAGGCTATTTCGAGCTCCGAATTTTGTGCTCACGTGGATGCGTGCCATGCAAATGATGATGCCGGTTTTCAGTCTGAATTTGGAGTAATTATTATTTTATTATTATTAGCATGATTATTATATTTATCTCAATGCTCCCACTGAAGATACATTCAGCAGACAAACACGTTTTGACTATTAGTCATATTGATTTTTGGATGTTAATGATCCTGAGGATTTGAGTAATACTTATAAAGTCTCAATTTCCAATGATGGTGATTTTCCTGACTGTTCGTCCTCCACGTGGTGCATCCTGGACTAGGCGCAAACAGGTATCTAGACTAATAACAACAGGGACCAAATCCACAGCGGTATAACTGGGCTTCCGCTACGGCGAATGGGTGCATACACCCAAGGTACTTAAAAGCTATCTTAAGGTATATGTATTTCATAGGGGAGACAACCTTGACAAAAAATCAGGCTGCTTCGTCAATCTTTGTGAACAGTGGCGCTATCACAAGGTTGCCATCTACCAGCCACGAAACTTTGTTATTCTTCTACATGTGTTACGCTTATCAAGCTATCGAAATCGATCGTTTTGATATACTGTACAAATATAGAAATAATAAAGAAATGACTGTGTTGCCAAACAACGAAATGAATATTAATTCTATTATTATTATTATTATTATTAACAAAAACAACAACAGTTAGTGGCAAAGGCACATCTTCATCGCATAGCATTTTGAATAATTCCTTTCCCATTGTTTACGGTTTTCGGAGACGTAGGGATATGTCAGTCCATCGACTGACTACTAGAATTATTTTTATATTTTTTGGTTGGTGACGTGATCACCTCTTCATTATTTCCCATATACGACATGTAGAACGATCGATTTCGATGGCTTGACAAGCGTAGACAAACGTGGAAGAATAACAAAGTTTCTTGGCTGGTAGACGGCATCCTTGTGACGTCGCCACTGTTCGCAAAGATTGACGAGGCCGCCTGATTTTTTGTCAGGGTTATCTCCCTTAGCCCAAGGGCTACATATAATATACGTATACATTTAGATACCTTTTAAGTATCCTGGGTGTATGTTCGCACCCACCCGCTGTAGCGAAAGCCCAGTTAAACCACTATGCACTCGGACCCTGCTGTTATTAGTCTAGATGCCTAGGGGCACCTAGTCCAGGATGCACCACGTGGAGGACTAACAGTCAGGAATATTACCATCATTGGAAATTGAGACTTTATAGGCATTACTCAAATCCTCAGGATTATTAGCATCCCAAGCATTACTCCAATCCTCAGGATCATCATTATTATTATTGTTTTTATTGTAATTGTCTGACAATATTGTTTTCACTTACACAGGAAATCGAACATGCTGTTCAAAACGATTGGTCAACTAATACGGCAAAATTGTCCGAAAATGTTAACAAAAATCGTTATTCGAATGTTTTGGCATGTAAGTATATTATTGCATTATTTATTTGACCCCACAGCACGGTGGGGAGGGGGCGATTTGCATTTGATATACAACGAAGACATTTATATTTTGCAATTTTTATAAATTTTTATCAGATGATCATACAAGAGTAGTATTGAAAAGTCCTTTTTTGAAATCGGATTACATCAACGCTAATTTTGTAGATGTAAGTTTATTTGTATAAATGAAGTGTTGCTATATATTCTTTTTTTTTCTTTCTCTTCCCTATTTAACTTATCATTATTTGTTATTACAAAACCATTTTGTTTTAAGAGTAAGCATGTTCAAGACGAATATGAAACAACAAAATGATTCCATATTATTCAAATATTTTGCCAAACGTTTTGTTGTGACCATGAAACATTCATTTCTATTAGATCTTCCCGAATAACATTCTTTTACCATCACCAAAATCGTTCTTGATGGTTTTTCGGGGGGCGGTAAACGTAGAATATGACCAAGTAATTTTCTTTGTCTAATTGTAATGACGTTGTGTAGTGAACGACAGTCAGTTCTTCTCATGCTCTCATCATTTGAAATGTGATTGTGCCAGGCCATCTTTAAAATACTTGTAAGAAACCAGCGATGAAAAACATTCACCATCTTATCAATCTTATCTGTTTGTTTTACGTTTCATTCCCAAATATTATCGTAGGAATAATTATTGATGCATGCAAACGTATAATTTGATTGGGTCAGTGATTATGTTGATAGACGTCGATGGTGGTGTAGTGTCACTTCTTCATTAATTTCCATATTTCTGCGGCATAGCAAGCGATCGATTTCGATAGTTTGATAAGCGTAACAATTGTAGAAGTATAACGACGTTTCTTGGCTGGTAGACGACATCCTTGTGACGGTGCTACTGTTCGCCAAGTTTGCTAGGGCTATCTTTAGCCCAGTGTGTTTGTTGGTACATTGCTCAACTCGAACCTGCGTGGGCATGTGTTAGACCCTTGCCCGTGGTAATCATTGCGGGTCCACGTTTGGTTTCAGTAAAATGTCTAATGCTGAAAGATGTGGCTTTGCCACTAACGTTGATTATTATTATTATTTAAAGTAGTAGAAAAATAATGGTATACATATGCCTTAAGATAAGCTTCAAGTATCCTGGGTATATGCTTGCATCCACCCGCCGTAGCGGAAGTCCAGTCATACCGCTGTGCACTCGGACCTTGCTGTTATTAGTCGAGATGCTTGTGTATACCCAGTCCAGAATGCACCTCATGGAGACCAAACAGTCAGGACTATTACAATTATTGGAATTTGAGACTGGGTATTATTCAAATTTCCATGATTATTAACATTCCGAGGGTTCGTATTATGGTTCCAAACTCCGTAATTAGTGGCAGGGGGTAAACCTTTCCGTTCGTCCTATTTGCATGTGAGGGAGTCATTTGTGTGGATAATTTTTAAATGACTTCATTCACTTGTTTGTCTGTTCATATTGTACTATAGGGTTATAGCCATCGCGCAGCATACATAGCAACCCAGGGTCCAATTCCATCTACATTTGACGATTTCTGGCTCATGGTTTGGGAACAAGATTCCAACGTAATTGTCATGATTTCCAACTTTATCGAACGTGGTCGTGTAAGTCTTTTGTTGTTCTTGTTGTTGTTGTTCCAATCAATTTCGATACGTCGTTTTTTGTGGTTGTATTGTTTTATGAAAAGAATGGTTTCTAGACGAATTAAGGAGAACATTTAGACGGTACGGAAAATGAGCAACTTTTGTAAGAGTGGTGGTGGATGATTAGTCTTGTATTTATGTTTCCTACTTTGAATGTTTTACGGGAAACGTATGTCTTTCAGCAGTGGACATTTTATTGAACCCGAACGTCAGTCCGCATTTAGTGGGCCGGTGGTGGGATTCGAACCTACGTGGCTACCCAGGTCCAAATCGAGCGCTGCATTGCTAGACCACCCCAGTTAGTCTAGAAACTGGAAAGTTGAGGCATAAAATCGTTATTATAAGTCTGCTAATTCCACGTTCTTCCATCATTGGTGTCGCGACAACGAAGATTGTGCTGGTTTGGTCACGATCTTCGTAGAAATCCTGATGCAATCTTACGTATTCGAACTATAGTCTGTCCAAATAGGAATGGTGGTCACAAAACGTACTTGAATGGGACGATTTTTATGTTATTTTGGTCTGGACAATGGCAGAGTCGTTGGACTGAAGACATATAGAGCACGCCTCCGAAAACCGTGAACAGTGGAAGGGAATTAAACGGGATGCTATGCGAACTTGGAACTAATAAAGAGGTGGCTTTGTCACGAATATTCTTTGTTTTTATTATTCTTATTTACGATTATATATTAATAATTTATTATAAGTCAACAAAAAGTTATATGACAGATTTGGGATGTTATTCTTTAATGCTATATATATATATATATATCAATAGATAAGTAACTTTTAAGTGTAGGACGTTTTTATCTGATAATTTGGTTGAAGTCAAGTTATGTAAAATCGATTTTATTTTATCGAAAGTGCAACTTTAGAAAAAACCTGATTCGGTTTAAACTTTGATAAGTTGTAACAGTAGTTTGTTTTAAATAAATGCATGTAATTTTTAGCAAACACACACAATAATTGTTTTTTCCATTTTTTAAATTTGGATACGTTTATGGATGCTTTGATTACCGTAACTGGACCCACGTCCGGGTTTGACAACAAGATTAGCAACTTGACATCTGTTGAAGAAACAACACAAGATGACATCACCATTTCATTGAACTACGCCAAAGAAGTGAAAGTATGGTGTCTGATAACGGGGTTCGACGAAGTCCAAATATAATTTCGATCTTCAATATGCACGATCTCCAAAGTTAATGTAATGTGGGATTTAATAGGGAACAGTCTTGCTGCCCCATGCGAAACAGTAGTAATAGTAATAATGGCAAATGTCGATTTTAAAATATAACATCTTCACTGTTGGTACATTTAAAGTGAAATATTACTAGATAAATATAGCATGAAGCATGGAGTACTTTAAATAATCTTTTATACATATATATTTAAAAAACGTTTCGGAGATAAGGATTACTGTAATTATATTATTGTTTTAATTGCCATGCATACATTTTGTTTATGGGATACATCATTGCCATTATTTTTGTTATCTTAAAGACTGGTAGTAATACAGTTAGCATCATAGGATATATATATATTATTTTTACTACTTGAAATCTTTTACTAGAAACATCTTTCAGCAGTGAAGCCGAACCTGGGTTTGCATTTAGTGCATGCGAAATTTGGACTCTCACCCAAGTGGATACACAAAAGCTTGTTCATTTTGAGTAAAGCTGTTTAAGATCTACATGGTTTCGCTCGTTGTCCTCTATTGAACGCAACCGATTAATAACTAATAAAATATTTCAACCATTCCCAGATATTTGTAAGTCTTTTAACATTTATGGCCATGTATCTCTAGCACAATAAAAGAAAGACGATTAAAATGGATTGGCCATGTTTTACGTAGATCACTCACTCATCCAGCCAGAATAGCTATGGAAGCCCATCCATTACCCAGATGGGAAAAAAGGCCAGGCGGCCAACGGAAAATTTGGACAGACATTGTAGCATGCGAACTCAGTCCTTTTATTTATGCTAAACCCCTCGTCCAAATGAAATATTTTAAATGGGCGTCCGTTTGTTTACCCTATGCAGCCAACAGAGATCATTGGAGGGGTTTAAATCAGGGGATGTAATTAACATTTAATGTCAGCACACCTCTCACGTGTCGTTCTTTAAGTACACACTACAAAAGTTGACGTTTAGGTATTTGGACTACCCTGGATAAACCGATGGGGATGATGATGATGACGATGCTAGACCACTCCGCCACAAAGAAAAGAGTCTAAAACTGAAATCAAATAAAAAGTTGCAAAATTGTTGAAAAGAAAGAAAGAAAAAATTCAAAATAATTAATTCTTCCTTAACATATGGCCATGAATGATACTTTGATAACAGTTTGGATAAGTCGAAAACAAATAGTCAAAATGATTAGTCATTTTGACTATTTTTTAAAATTATTATTGAATTCTTTTTCATTCAGGTTTTGATAATGATGACTATGAATTGGAAGCGAGCAAGTTGACATTTATTGGTGTGTTTTTTCTCTCTGCCTATCTATTACAATAAATAACATTTGATTTATTTGTCTTTTTCCGCTTTCAAGCGAAAATGCGATAAATATTGGCCGTGTGCAGGTAGTCAACTGTATGGCAATATATCCGTTCGTATGATATCCGAAACTGTGCGTGCTTTTTTCACAACTCGCGTATTCAGCATTCGTCACATTAAGTGCAAACGCGTAAGTGATGATTGGGATGAAGAATTTGATTGTTGGATTATCATTTATATCACACAATTATTAACTTCGATGGCTTTATAAGGACAACACAAACGCCGTTTATTGGTTGATGAGGGACATTTTTGTGATGATGTCATCCTTGGCAAAGATTAACATGATCGCCTGATATATCGTTGGAGTTATTTCCCTGAAGTCTAGTTAAACCGCTGTGCATTCAGTTCTACGTGGATGTGACAGTTAGGGATATTGAAAATTCGGACTTTATAAGCTCCATTCCTTAACAATCCACTCTGAAATTTCACTTTCCATTTAGACTTGCAAGGCTTAATAATATTGCAATCATTGTTTTAAAAAGAATTAAAGCATTAGATGCTATATAGGAATATTGAAAGATGAAAAACGATGCAATATTAAACTTTTATGTTTAACTGAAGAAACTATACAAACTTTGTAGTCCTATATTTCTATTTTGTCTATAAGAATCCGGTAAATAGTTTGTTTGATCAATCTATTGCCTTTTCAATTGATTTTGTTCAGATTGCCAAGGATCGGCTAATTTATCACTATCAATACACCGATTGGCGGGATTTTGACGTTCCTCCATCCCCGTTGCCCGTATTGAAATTTGTCGAAGCATCTATCATGCATTGGTCTTTTGACAAGGGTCCTATTATTGTGCATTGTAGGTAAGTACCAATTAATTCCTTGCTGCAGGATCAAGATGATTGTAACGGCGATACGAACATACATGGTAAAATAATTATTCTACATCGTCCTTCAATGGACGACAAACGTAGAAAGGTTATTGGCCAAAGGCTGACGTGTCAATGCCTATAGAGATGGACTAAGCCGTTTGATTATTAGAATGGGCATGTCCTAAGAAATGTACTCAATACTTTGGGTGTATGTTTGTACTAACTCCACACTCGTTTGTTGCTCTGTTTTAATTTTTATCCAGGCTAAATTATGTGATGATATGGCGTTGCAATGCACCGCTGTCATTGGTCAGTTTTGGCAATTGAATAGTTTTGACGTGGGTTTTCTACTGCCACAAACCCTCATCCTTTATCCAGGCTTGGTACGGCCTAGATCGATTCATTTCTGATCTGTACTTTTCATTCATTTTGGTTGGTGACGTGGGACCATCTCTTCATTCTTTCGCATATTTATACGACATAGCAAACGATTATCGATTTCGATAGCTTGATAAGCGTAACATCACGTGGAAGAATAACAAAGTTTCTTGGCTGGTAGACGGCATCCTTGTGACGGCACCACTGTTCGCAAAGATTGACGAGACCGCCTGATTTTTTGTAAGGGTTATCTCTCTTAGCCCAAGGGCTACATATGGTATACGTATACCTTTAGATACCTTTTTAAGTATCCTGGGTGTATGTTCGCACCCACCCGCCGTAGCGGAAGCCCAGTTATACCGCTGTGCACTCGGACCCTGCTGTTATTAGTCTACATGCCTGCTGGCACCTAGTCCAGGATGCACCACGTGGAGGACTAACAGTCAGGAATATCACCATCATTGGAAATTGAGACTTTATAAGCATTACTCAAATCCTCAGGATCATTAGCATCCTTGTCCTTCGGCGGTACATATACTTGTCCTCAGAGAAATGCGGTTTATATCTTAATACTAAAAACAAGATGCCTTGACTTGAACGTCCCCTTTAGAAATCCAATCACTGTTAATGGTTGCCACTTACTGTGGTCGATGAATTTACGCCACCTAGGCTCGATTATAGATAGTAAAGGATCCAGCTCTTCAGAGATTCGGTGTCGTATTCGCTTCTCTGCTGCAGCCTTTTGGTGTTTAAGTAAACCCTTATGGAACAATAGTAATATTTCTATTAAAACCAAGATTAGAATATATAAGAGTTTAGTGCGTTCCATTCTTCTTTACGTATGCGAAACTTGGACTCTCACCCAAGCGGATACGCAAAAACCTGTTCTTTTGAGCAAAGCTGTTTAAGATCCACATGGTTTCGCTCGTTGTCCTCTATTGAACGCAACCGATTAATAACTAATAAAATATTTAGCAAGGTTACTATCCAATCCCAACAGCGATCAAAGTGACCTTTACATTAGCCTATCCAAATTATTTTTGTTTCTCTTTGGTTTGACCAATTACCGTTGTTTGTAATCTGCCCATTTTAATTTGTGACCATTTATTATCCTTCATCCAGGGTATTATTTTATTAGCCACGCTCACTCATAAGTCATAAATCATTCGCGTTTTATGTATACTGACATATTTGCACACCTATTAACCATAGTGTCCCCTAAATAATACCATGCCTTTACGCATAATTCATAATGGAAACATGACTTTTTGAATATACGTTGACACTGAGTTTTTTCTTTTTTTTAGCTCATAATTTAATCAACTTACTTATTTTTTTTGGACTGATGTTAGATACTGCTAATTGTATTGTATTTTTATAATTGTACAAATTTTTTATAAAGTTAGTTACTTCTACTGAAGTATCTTAGCTAATAACTATAAATAAATAATAATAATAATTATTATAACCATTCTCAGATATTTGCAAGTTACTTAACATTTATTGGCCATGTATCTCTAGCACAATAAAAGAAGGACGATTAAAATGGATTGGCCATGTTTTACGTAGATCGCCCACTCATCCATCCAGAATATATGGAAGCCCATCCATTAGCCGGATGGAAAAGAAGGTCAGGCGGCCAGCGGAAAATTTGGATGGACATTGTAGCGCGCGAACTCAGTCCTTTTATTTATGCTAAGCCCCCTCGTCCAAATGAATTATTTAAATGGGCGTCATTTTGTTTACTCTATCCAGCCAACAGAGCTCATTGGAGGGGTTTAACTGGGGATGTAATTAACATTTAATGTCAGCACACCTCTCAAGTGTCGTTCTTTAAGTACACACTACTAAAGTTGACTTTTTTTGCAGACGTTTTGGTTTTTTGGACTACCCTGGATGATAATAACCGATGGGGATGTTTATCCCTCGATGATGATGTCCTATCTCTTCCAAAAGGTCGGCGGCCAATGTTGCGCTACTTTTTTCATTGCTTGACACGTGTCAATTGCATTTTATTGTATCGATTTATTTATTTTTCAATCAATCATCCACAGCGCCGGTGTTGGTCGTACTGGTACGTACATTTGCATCGAAAGTCTCATTCGGCAACTCAATTTGGAACAAACGGTTTCGGTTCGTGAATTTTTGGAACACATACGTCAGCAACGAATGAAGTTGGTTCAGACGGAGGTATGTAGTTGGTGACACGTAGTCACCTCTTCATTATTGTACAGCGTAGCCCCTAAGTATCTAGACTAATAACAGCAGGGTGCGAGTGCACAGCGGTATAACTGGGATTCCGCTACGGCTGGTGGGTGCACACATACACCCAAGATACTTAAAAGGTATCTTATGGTATACGTATACCCTTGGGCTAAGGGAGATAACCCTGATAAAAAATCAGGCGGTCTTGTCAATTTGCGAACAGTGGCGACGTCACAAGGATGCCGTCTACCAGCCAAGAAATTGGGTTATTCTTCCACACTGATGTTACGCTTATCAAACCATCGAAATTGATTGTTTGCTATGTTGTATAAATATGGGAAATAATGAAGAGGTGGTCCCACGTCACCAACCGAAATGAATGAATGAATAGTCAGAAATATTACCATCATTGGAAATTGAGACTACAAGCATTACTCAAATCTTCAGGATCATTAGCATCGTTAGTTTGTACTATCACTGCTATTATTTATTTTTAAATTGTTCTTACTAATGAATCTGTGTTGAAAAACGTGCAACTGACAACCGTTTGCCTTATTTACTGCGACTTACGAAACTACATTCCAGGGAATTGCCATTTTAATTCAATGTGTCCCTTTCATTTGATTTTTGCAAGTAAACGTTTTCATGTTTTGTTTTCACATTCCATGCACAATTTGATTTAGCAACAATATGCATTTATCCACGATGCTTTGCGCGAACACCTACTTTATCCGTGCAATTCAATTTATCCAAACTATTTGTCAACGTACATTGATCAGCTAAACGAATCCAATATAAATGGTATAACGAATATGCAGAAGCAATTTTCGGTGAGTTTATCATTATCATTATCGGGGATAAACATCCCCCATCGGTTATTATCATCCAGGGTAGTCCAAAAACCAAAACGTCTGCAAAAAAGTCAACTTTAGTAGTGTGTACTTAAAGAACGACACTTGAGAGGTGTGCTGACATTAAATGTTAATTACATCCCTGAGTTAAACCCCTCCAATGAGCTCTGTTGGCTGGATAGAGTAAACAAAATGACGCCCATTTAAATAATTCATTTGGACGAGGGGGCTTAGCATAAATAAAAGGACTGATTTCACGCGCTACAATGTCCGTCCAAATTTTCCGTTGGTTGCCTGGCCTTTTCCATCCGGTTAATGGATGGGCTTCCATAGCTATTCTGGATGGATGAGTGGGCGATCTACGTAAAATATGGCCAATCCATTTTAATCGTCCTTCTTTTATTGTGCTAGAGATACATGGCCAATCAATGTTAAGAGACTTACAAATATCTGGGAATGGTCGAAATATTGTGCACCGGTTTTTCGGTGAGTTTATTGTTATTGTGTTAAGGTGGGTGGGTGGATTGAAGAGATAGGTTTTAATCATAAAAACAATCTGCATTTCAACTCGCTATCTTGCAGTGTTCAATTATTACAAAAGATGTCATTATTATTAGAGTAACTTAATTAAATTGTAACTTCGCCTAGTTTAGACCAGAAATGATTCAATCTAGCCAGTCCAAAGCCTGGATAAAGGAGGAGGGTTTGAGCGTGCAAGCTTAGCAATCTGGCCTCTGTAAATCTGGATGACAAAGTTACACAGATGACAGGGTTGAGTGAAAACCGAAAGGAAGCTTAATCTTCGATTTGCAGAATTCTCAATGCCAACGAGACTTTGTTGCTGTTGTTATTTTGCCCCATGTTTATTTTTAAAGCAAGAAGGTTTTGTATAATATAATAATAATAATTAAATTGTAGCGATGTACAGTATAAATCATATATAAAAATCCATCATCATCATCGGAGATGTAGATTCTTAACTGGTTATTTTTGCCTAGGTTATTCCAAAGTTTTTAGAATCCAGTAACAACGAAACAATACTTCTTCATTAGTTCCAAGTTCGCATGTCATCCCGAATTGGACTGGGGGGGGTGATGAAGTTTCTTGTCTAGTAAACTACTTCCTTGCGACGCCGCCAATGTTTACAGGAATTGACGAGGCAATCTACTTTGGGAGAATTGGGAATTGACATCGGCTGACAGATTCACAAACCTAACCGGTTACTTTGAGATACCTTTTAAGCATCTTGGGTGTATCTTAGCATCCATTTACTGAACGGAACTCTAGTTATACCGATGTCTACTTAGTCCCTGCTGTTTTCAGTCTAGTCCAGGATGTACCACGTGGAAGAGGAACAGTCAGGAATATCACCATCATTGGACCTTGAAACTATAAGCATTATTTGAATCCTCGGGATCATTAGCATAGTTCGTAAACCATCTAGTTTTAAAACATGCACCCAATAGACGACACTTGAAGTATGCTGACTTTAAATGTTGATAACAGCTGATTACTACAGAAGATAACTAATCTGACGTTTATTGAAATGGAAGAAAATGATCTCTTTCGATTCCACAAAACCTTTCTTAAACTGGGTTGGTGCGTTGCACTACCTATACCCTTCGTTGCATTGGTGTGCACTGCAATTTTATTATTTTATGTTTACTACTTTGAATGTTTTACGAGAAACGCGCATCTTTCAGCAGTGGCGACATTTGCGCGAAGCCAAACGTGGGCCGGTAATGGGATTCGAACCTCGATGCCCACCGAGGTCCGAATTTGAGCGCTGTACCGCTAGATTGACAATAATAATTCCTTTTTCGATAATATTCAAATCATATCGATTTTCTTTTACAAAGATGTGTGTCGATTGTCGGCACGAATTTGATCAGTTTCGTCGAAAAACGTCCATCAGTCATGGCCACGTCAGTTTGTCGCATTCATCAGGTAAATTGCATTTGTAATAATTGTGGATTGGTGGTGTGTAACAACAACTGGTTAGATTTAGTGTCAAGGGGGGCGATTGTTATTTTAAAACCTTTCCGTTTTGAAGAATGTGGTGCAATTAGATTATTCCATATGATTGGACATTACATTTTTGGCATTGAAAATCGCAAATTGGGTTTTGCTGAACCCTGTCATCGGTATTGAGCTTTCACTTCTTTTCATTCATTTTGATTAATGGCTTGGTCACCTTTTTATTTATACGGCATAGCAAACGATCGATTTTGATGGTTTGATAGGCGTAACATCAACGTGGAAGAATAACACAGTTCCTTGGCTGATTGACGGCATCCATGTGACGTCGCCACTGTTTGCAAAGATTGGCGAGGTTGCCTGATTTTTTGTCACGGTTATCTCCCTTAGCCCAAGGGCTACATATGTTATACATATACATTTAGATACCTTTTAAGTATCCTGGGTGTATGTTCGCACCCACCCGCCGTAGCGGAAGCCCAGTTATACCGCTGTGCACTTGGACCCTGCTGTTATTAGTCTAGATGCCTAGGGGCACCTAGTCCAGGATGCAGCACGTGGAGGATTAACAGTCAGGAATATCACCATCATTGGAAATTGAGACTTTATAAGCATTACTCAAATCCTCAGGATCATTAGCATCCCAAGGGCTACATATGGTATACAAATACCTTATGATGCATTATTCAAATCCTTGTGAACAAGAACAAAAGTTTGTGGCAAAGCTACATCTTCATTAGTTCCAAGTTTGCATAGGATCTCGAATAATCCCTTTTCATTGTTCACGGTTTTCGGAGGCATGTAGGGGGCATGCCAGTTCATTGATTTGGAAGACATGGCCCCGACCGAGATAGTGTGAAAATCGTACCAAACAGGATTTTCAGGATGATTAGTTACCTTCACTTCTTTTGGTGGATTAGTGTCCTCTTGTTGTTTATATGTATTTTTCAACTTGATACGTCGATTCTTTTTCCGTAAACATTTGTCTCGTGTTTTGTCAGTTTCTTGTTGGATTTTGGGCTTACGAATTGGTCTTTCGTTATCCAATCCAACTGTTCAACAAATGCTTGTTCAATCAGTTGATTTTGCCGTTATGCTGAGTGAAAACAGCAATGTTAGTAAATGTGGGCATTTGTTGGAATGGATGAAATAGATAAGTCTTGAACTGTTTAGAATCTGCCAAATCGAATCAAGCTTCATATGTACTTACGTCGTTTCCAGTTCAGATGACTTCTACGCAGTACTTTTGGGATCAAAACGAAAGTGCAGTACAAACTGACGATTGCACACTAGCTTTTGTTTTGGTAGATGAGTACAAGTATATGTCTTGGTATATGTCTTGGGCATGGGGGTTCGAATCCTACCACTAAAATGCCCACTGCTGAAAGATGCGTTTCTAGTAAAATATTCAAAGTAGCAAGCATGAAATAGATAAAATAAAAATATTGGTGCAGTATGTGTAGCTAATAATTGGCAAAAAGAAATTATTTTGACGAAAAAATAAAGTTAATTTTGCCTATTAGCGCGGGTTTTGTCAAAAGGTTGTTTTTTCAAATGTCATGGGAATATTCAATCTCTGGGTACAAGCGGGTTGTTTTACTTACAAATAAATGAATAATTGAATATTTTACAAAAAAATGCAATCACAACTTGAAACCCGCACATTGTTGTTAATGTGTAAAACAATTGTTTTTTGGTAAAAGTTTTGAATGAATTTAGTTTTGCGTACATAGTGTTATGCATTTGATCTGTTCGCTTAATTCACGTTTTTATTATCAGCTGTAAGCACTATTGAAGAATGACGTTGCCACATATGCGATGTTATATGCGTATATAATAATCTATTGTTAGTCTAACTCTCTTCAGGAGTAAATACGAGCAAATACAACTTTGTTTTTCTCTCAACCTTTTGTAGTCAGTTTCGACGGTTCGGGAATTGATTCGTCAATACTTCACGGCTTCCACAACATTTGCGAATATATTGTAGCCCGTCATCCGCTGAATGGAGATGCAGAGACTGAATTTTGGAAGCTGATTTGGGATGCCAATTCGTCGACCATTCTGTGTCTGTCCGACCCTACCGAAGTGTCGACCTTCTGGCCGGACGAATCTGAAAAGGTGAGTGGCATTTTCATTGTGGTCATTTCATTCATTTTGGTTGGTGACGTGGCCACCTCTTCATTATTTCCCATATTTATACGACATGTAGAACGATCGATTTCGATGGCTTGACAAGCGTAGACAAACGTGGAAGAATAACAAAGTTTCTTGGCTGGTAGACGGCATCCTTGTGATGTCGCCACTGTTCGCAAAGATTGACGAGGCCGCCTGATTTTTTGTCAGGGTTATCTCCCTTAGCCCAAGGGCTACATATAATATACATATACCTTTAGATACCTTTTAAGTATCCTGGGTGTATGTTCGCACCCACCCGCCGTAGCGGAAGCCCAGTTATACCGCTGTACACTCGGACCCTGCTGTTATTAGTCTAGATGCCTAGGGGCACCTAGTCCAGGATGCACCCCGTGGAGGACTAACAGTCAGGAATATCACCATCATTGGAAATTGAGACTTTATAAGCATTACTCAAATCCTCAGGATCATTAGCATCCCCATTGTGGTCGTTGATGTATTTATATACAACACGTGAAACGATTGATTGCAACATGAATTGGTGACAGAGCCATCTCTTCATTAATTCCATGTTTGGATAGAGACTCGAATTCCTATACAAAGAGGTTGTCGGATGCGAATTGAACTCTCGGGGGGGGGGTAAATAAAATGTTTTGGTTACCGTTGTGGCGACACCAGAATTCACAGGAATTGACTAGGGTTGACACCTGTTGACAGATCCACAAGTTCAACCGGCTTCATGTGGTAAATGGATACCTTGAGTGTATACTAACACTTATTTACTAAGTTGGAATCCAGTGGAAGTCCAGATGCCTGTGGGCACCTAGTCCAGAATGCATCACGTGGAGGAGTTACAGTCAGGAATATCACCATCATTGAAATTTGATACTTTGCAAGCAAATTTTCCAACGAGGTGACTAACAAACGTAGAAGTATGACGATGGTTTTTAGCGGATAGATGGCATTCTTGTGACGGCCCCCATGTTTGCAAAGATTGGCGAGGCCGTCTGACGTTTCATCAGGGTTATCTCATAAAGTTTGCGTCTATCCGTCAAGACGGAAGCCCAATCATGCTGCTATGTATTGCTGTATTAGTTATAGGAATATTCCCATTATTGGAAATGGAGATTTTACAATTCTTAACCAATGTCTACAGTAGTACCATTTATTCTCTTGAGCTGTACCATTGTTGTGCGTTACGTTTGTTTTGTACAATCACAGCAAAATAAAGAAGAAATAGGACTGTTGGTTGAATGGAGTAGGATTACAAGTATCATTCCACACTAGTCAGAAAAAGTACTATGTTTATTTATTGTACAAATTTCACCCCCGTCCCCCAGGTTCGCAATATCGGCTGGCTTCACATCAACTTTGTCAGCAAACAACAATACAGCGACTCGGTCCATCGCTTCCACTTCTTGCTCACGTCTGACCGCGAAGACTATGCACTGGCTTGTGCTCTGTGGCGCCTGACGTCGTGGCCGACCATTCGGCTGCTCGATTCCGTCCAGAATGTGGCAGCCAACGAGTTGATCCAATTGGCGATTCACATCTTGGACGATGTTGACTATGACGAAGCCAACGCGAACGCCAACATCAACGTGTCCGACGGATCGTCGTCGTGTGCACCGATTGTTCTTGTGGACAAGTGAGCTTTTGTTGTCATTCATTTTGGTTGATGACGCGATCATTTCTTCATTATTTTCCATATTTGATACAGCTTATAAAACGATCGATTTCTTGGCTGATAGACGGCATCCTTATGATGTCGCTGCTGTTCGCACAGATTGACGAGGTCACCTGATTTTCTGTCAGGGTTATCTTCCTTTTCCATTACCTTTTAGGTAGCCTAAGTGTGCTTACACTTACCCTCCCCCCGCCGGAAGAAGAATCCCAATTATACTGCTGTATACTCGGTCCCTGCTGTTCTTAGTCTTGATGCCTATAAGCACCTAACCACATGGTGGATGAACAGTCAAGAATCTTACCATCACTGGAAATTGAGACTATAAGCACTACCCAACTCTTCAGGATTATCAGCATTCCAGCTGAGTCATCAGATAATACAAATATATGAAACCAGTTGGATTTATGCAACTTCCAATTGGGGTGATGGGATTTTGTTAATCATGCTTGTTGGGTGTGCGTGTGTATTGATTAAAATTCGATTGTCTTTAATTGTTTCAGCCTTGGTGGTTATCGAGCTGCCACATTTTGTGCATTACGCATCCTCATCAGTCAACTTATCAATGATGCTTTTGTCGACGTCTATTTTGTTTTCAAATTGATTTGCCTGCAGCGACCAAAAGTATTTAAATCTTACGTGAGTTGTGATTCTATTGTTTTGCCACTGTGGTATGAGTATTATGTAATGATATTGTGGTTAATATGATGCACAGCGATGAGTGCTGTCTGGCGTAAGATTCGGAATCCGTGTGGATTTGAAAGTATTGCTATTTAAAAATTTTAAGTATTTCTTAAGGATTTGAATAATGTCAATGATCGTGACTACTAAGGATGAGGGCTTCAGCGTCCATTGAATATAACTTGCTATCCGATTTCATTCAATTTGGATGGTGATGTAAGTCACCTTTTAATTATTTCTGCATTTGTACAACATATTGACTCTAAAGTGTGCAGCCTACGGTTCATAGACAGTTATCTCTTAAGTATATAGAAAATCCCAAAAACACTCCACACCTTGTAATCTATGGGCATGACTGAATGGAGGTATCTTAGCCACTACTTTAAAAATTGTCTATGCGGATTTCATCCTCTTTATAGTTGAATATAAACAATTTTCCAAATATTGTTTTACGTTTGTTGCATAATTATAAATTGATCATCTCGTTTGCTAGCTCACCCCTTTCTTCCACCTTAGGAATTTGTTTTATTGTTCAGACTTTTGTATGCAGTTGAAACGTGTATTTTCCTAAATTTGGTAATTACTTCAACCGTTATGCCCTTTTTATAAAAATTTGAAACCGATTTATAATTATGAGACGTACTGACCTTTGTTAACCGTATGTATGACGTGCCGTGCACATAAGCAGTCTTTTATCAAAATTTAAAATGTAAAATAAAAATCGATTTTGTGCTTTAATTATTTTAAAGTTATATTATATATTTTAAATATATTTTAAAATGGAATAATTTTTAACTATTTAAAATAAAGCGCAAATTTGTATGTATTGATGTAAGCATTTATATTCTTTTTAAAAGTAAAAATTTAAACTAGAAATAACTACTAGGGCCGAGGTATCGCATATCATACGATTTAAAAAATGTATTGCACCAATAGAATTTTTATAATGTGCAAAATGTTTTTGTTGTTTTAGAAATATAATATAATTTATTTTAAAAACAAAAATAAATTTTCAAAAATTAGGATGATTTGGATTCATTGGTGGGGATATTTAAATTTCACTCTTATTTAGGAAGGAATTAGGAATTTCATTTTGGTGGATGACGTGGTCATGTCTTAAATATTTATACAGCCGAGCAAACGATCGACTTCGATGGCTTAATAAGCGTGACAATTGCAGAGGAATAAAAACGTTTTTCGGTTGGTAGACGGCATCGGGGATGTACAATCAGTCTTATTCTATGAAAACGTTCTATTAGTAATTTATCAGTAGTAGCGGTAAATGCTGCTATGGTTTCCAACAGGAGATCAGTTAAGATCAATTATCTCAAGCAGTTGGCCTATTACTGTTAGTTTGGACTCTACTCGTCTAATCATTTGGCCTAGGTGTGACCTTACTACAGGAGGATGAATTTCGGTCAGCTTAAGTTTGAAACCGCACAACAAAATCGAAATTATCTCTACAGTTAAGGACGTTTCAACGACAAATTTAAGCCTAGCCTATCAAACAACATTTGACAAGTTTCATTTCTTTTCATATTTAAAACAAAAAATATATCAACATCTTTTCCTATCTCCATTTTAGTTGGATTTGCAGTTTATTTACGCTTTAATCCACTACTATTATCTCAACAAGTCGTACTTTACAACTCTCGTAAGTTTGGTCGACACAGATCACCATTACAATGCAACCGATAATCACACTCGCACGTTTTTGGGTTCGACTCTGCAAAATGCATCGCCCGATTATACCTATGCTCCATCATCCAAACATCAAATTATCAATCACATATTTGCCGCCAACAGCAACAAACAATCCCACAAATCGTTGGGGCACGTCAAATGCAAAATAATCGAAGTAAAACCGCCCATCACGGCGCCACTAGATGGGGCCGACGTGGGACATTCGTCGTTGGACGAAGAACACGGCAGTGGGGAAGCGAAGAAGCCACTTTTGTTGCACGAAGAACATTTTAGCAGGTCGTCGGAATATGTCGATTACGTCAAGTGCAATTCTAATCATCATTACAGAAGGACGATCAGTACAAGTGATAATCGCAATAATAAAAATAATAATAACAATAACGATACTAATAATAATAATAATATTGGATTAGAATATTTAACTTTATAATTTATTTATTGTTGTTTTTGTTTATATCAAGCGCCATCTATCATCATTATCATTATATTATCATCATCATCATTATTATCATTGTATTACAGGAACAGTCTAAGTGGAGTGGCTGATTACTTGTCACAATAACATTAATAGTAATCCTGTCCCGAGATCATGCTTTTTTGTATATTTTGAGTATCTTACACGATCTGACGGTTTTATTATGCCCTTTTTTTTGATGGGGACAGGGGATCGAAAACACTTAATTTGCACATTTGAACTTCATTGCTTTGGCTTTTTCTCAATTTAAACAAGAACAGACACATTTTTGGCTTTGTCTTGCGTGCTACTAGTATTAAAGAAATAGGTGGTTACTATTTTCATAACTGATTTATTTACTATTATTATTATTATTTGTCAATCGCATATTATATTCCAATATATATATATAACAGTTTTTTCTACTTGAAAGTGCATTTATGTGGAATATTGTATGTCTTCGGCGTAGAGAGAGTGAATAAGTTGTAATGAATTTTTTGTTAAAATTGAATCATATTTATTATTATTATTATTATTATTTTGGTTTTTACTTACCACGATATTGATATACAAAATACATTCGAATATTGTCGATTGGCGTTTTTTTGTATAACAATTTGTTTGTGAATGTGTGTATGTGTGCGTTTGTACTATTTTATGCGAACTGATTGAGGTGCGTTAGTTTGCTGGTTGGGAATTGTATAGCCATGTCTTAATGTATATTTGGTTTTTAACACCATTTAGCGACGCTTGAACTGGAAATCTTTATTCAATGCAACTGTTGAATAACCAGTCAATGATTTTAATCATGTTCAAATATTTGTAGCATAGTCAACATTCACTGGCCGTGTATTTCTAAAACAGTAAGAGTAAGATGACTAATTGCAGTTGATCGAGATCATTGGTGGCGTTTAATTTGGGGGATGTAATTAACATTTAAAGTCGGCATGCTTCACGTGTGAGTTCATTAGGGGGTACACATTGGTAAAGTTGGTGTTTTGCAGGTTCGTTTGGTCAATTGGACTATCTTGGGCGATAATAACCGGTGGGGAATGTTTATCGCCCCATAATAATGATAATTTATTGGCGGTCGCGTCTATCATTTTAACCACGTTGGCACATTTAGGAACTTGCAATCCTGTTCTACCGAGAATCTAAAGTGATTCTGTGCAACAAAGTCAGATCGCTAGGACTTCCGAACGTAGACAACAACAACGACAACAACAACAATGATAATAGGTGGTAGAGGTACTTTTTTATTAGTTCTAAGTTCACATATTCCAATGCGAGGAGATTGTAGGATGCAAAATTGAGCTAAATGAAGGATTATTGGCTGGAAGACCGCTTTAATTACGACGACACCAGTGTCCTATGGACGAGGTGATCTTTGGAGGGAGTTGACATCAGTCAATGGATGCCTTTACATAACTTTTAAGCATTTTGGGTGATTACTAGCACTTATTCACTGATTGTACCGCTGTCTGCTCGGTCCTCGCATGTGCGCGTGTTTCAAACCGCGGTTTGTTGTTTGACTACTGATACTCAACCATTCCAATATAAACGAATATGGCTAAATATTAATAGTTCAGTTTTTCAATGATTGAGAACATTGTGCAGTTGATGAGTAGTGATTTCTTGCACGCATTGACAAGCTCATTTACATTGCTCAACAAACTGTTTGTTTGTCCAGGTTATGTAGTACTCTGTTCTCCTTTGGTTTGTTGTTGTTCATTCAATACAATAAATATTTGCACTTATTGAATGCAGTCGTTTTAACGCCTAAAATGTTTCTTTACCAGAATCCCCCCATGTCTTCTCGCGAACCACCCGCTTCTATTGCTGCTATTCGCAATGCAAACAGTCAACTCGCCAGTATGACACCCAAACCTAGCCTCACCGACACGGCTGTCTTTTCGCTCATTCTGACAATTCGCGAAACGGGACGACGTCTGGCCATGAGTGATTGTGCTGTTGCTACAGCCTGTAGCATCCTGCACCGGGCTTTGCGTGTTCTTACAACCGGCGACGAACAAGTCAATGGCACTGTCAACGGAACAGATACGGACGATGTTGAGTCCATTAGTCAGTCGATTAAACGCAGTCTGGGTGATATTGATCCTCACGTATGTTGTTTTATTTATCATCATAATGCGACCTATTATTATTGGACAATATATCCTGTTTTTTGATTGGTTAATTTTAATGCTAGAGCTGAATTCTTTCAATAAAGCTGTACATAAAGTCTCACATTGCTGAAATTGTTTTATGAGTCCCGCTGGGTAATTTAGTGCTTTAATCAACTCAGTCGCACTACGGAGTAATAAAAACTTATTGAACTATTTTATGGTAGGTATGGAATAATTATAATGGTTATTTCCACTTTGATTTTTTAATAACGTTAGAATTCATTCATTCATTTTGGTTGGTGATGTGGTCACCTCTTCATTATTTCCCATATTTATACGACATGTAGAACGATCGATTTCGATGGCTTGACAAGCGTAGACAAACGTTGAAGAATAACAAAGTTTCTTGGCTGGTAGACGGAATCCTTGTGACGTCGCCACTGTTCGCAAAGATTGACGAGGCCGCCTGATTTTTTTGTCAGGGTTATCTCCCTTAGCCCAAGGGCTACATATGATATACGTATACCTTTAGATACCTTTTAAGTATCCTGGGTGTATGTTCGCACCCACCCGCCGTAGCGGAAGCCCAGTTATACCGCTGTGCACT
Source organism: Cardicola forsteri (assembly GCA_025895645.1). Taxonomy (NCBI): domain Eukaryota; kingdom Metazoa; phylum Platyhelminthes; class Trematoda; order Strigeidida; family Aporocotylidae; genus Cardicola; species Cardicola forsteri. The sequence continues at coordinate 36,794 of JAKXYG010001531.1, read as the reverse complement.
CGGACCCTGCTGTTATTAGTCTACATGCCTGTTGGCACCTAGTCCAGGATGCACCACGTGGAGGACTAACAGTCAGGAATATCACCATCATTGGAAATTGAGACTTTATAAGCATTACTCAAATCCTCAGGATCATTAGCATCCCAATAACGTTAGAAAGTGTAGCATTTTTATTTATTGTTACGAAGCTTTTTTGCTTGGAAATCATCATCGGAGGATAAACATTCCTCACCGGTTGTTATTGTCCAAGGTAGTCCAAATTCCAAAAAGTTTGCAAAAACATCAACTTTTGCATTGTGCACTTAATGAACGACATTCGAGGATGTTAATTACATCCTGAATTAAACCCATCCAGTGATCTCTATTAGCCTCAAAAGGACACCCAATTAAGTAATTCATTTGGACGAGGAGGCTTAGCATAAATAAAAGGACTGATTTCACGCGCTACAATGTCCGTCCAAATTTTCCATTGGCCACTCGGCCTCCTTTTCCATCCGGGTAATGGATGGGCTTCCATAGCTATTCTGGCTGGATGAGTGGGCGATCTACGTAAAACATGGCCAATCCATTTTAATCGTCTTTCTATTATTGTGTTAGAGATACATGTTAATTGTGCTACAAATGGTTGAAGTATTTTATTAGAGTTATTAAATGGTTGGGTTCACTAGGGGACAGCGATTATGGATGGATCTTAAACAGCTTTGCTCAAAATGAACGAGCTCTGTTATTAAACAAATATTTTAACTCTCCTTTTTAATTAGACATGGAACTGGCTACGGTGAAATTGAAAGTGTAGCATATATCGTTTTAGTTCAGTTTATACGTTGCAGTAGATTGTAGTTTGATATAGTATTGTTTTTGCCATATTACATGGTTTTTAGAAATGTTATATTAGTATTGTCTGATTCACTTGAATAATAAATTTACTAGGTTTTCAAGTCAACCAGGAGCACTGTACAGCTGTTTCATCCTTATTTGGAATCATCAGCAGCGCATACCTTTCAAGTTTTTCACACACACATTAACTTGAACCCACGCCTTATCTGGTGTCAGGCCAGCGCCTTAAACCACTGAGCTACGGGTAGATGACCTTGAACCTGTAAATTTATTATTTATAGTGAATCTGATCAATTCTAATTGCCCAGTGTCCTCAAATGCTGCTACGTTACTACCGGTTTAGCAAGTGAGAGAACCCTTTCACTAGGACTTTACCATATAGGTCCTTGCATACTACCAGGTTTAATAGTGTGTGTGTGTGTGTGTGTAAAACTTGAAAGTTATGCACTGCTGATGATTCCAACTAAGGATGAAACAGCTGTACAGTGCTCCTTGTTGATTTGAAAACCTAGTAAATTTATTATACAAGTGAATCTGACAATACTAATATAACATTTCTAAAAACATGTAATCCCTTAAAAAGTCATTGTTAAATATTTCATGGTTGTTTATGTGGTACATACATCATTGTACTAGAATATGTCATGTAGGTGTCTTTATTTTATTCAACTTGGTTCGGTTGATATTTTTTATTAAACATTTAGACTTTCCAATATTGTACTAATGATTTCATTTTGTATTTAATACTGGACATCAACATGATGAAATAGAGGATTGATCAATTAAGAAAAATAATGCTTTAGTTTACAGTCTAAAAAAGATAACATAATTTTTGTTATTCTAGTGGAATTAAATGTAATTTTAGTCATTCATAGAGCAACAATTGTTACTAAAACAAACGTTACATGAATACAATTGGCTCCAGACAAATGTTTTAGAATCACTGTAAAAAATGTTGAATTAATTAACAACAACATAGTTGGTGGCAAAGTCACCTCTTTATTAGTTCCAAGTTCTAAAAGCATCACGAATAATTCTTCTCCATTGTTCACGGTTTTCGGAGGCGAGTACAGATATGTCAGTCCAGCGACTTTGCCATTGTTTCCAAGATAAAGTCCCGGCCAAAATAAGGTGAAGATTGTCCCGAACAGCGACCATCCAAGTACATTTCTGACCACCTTTCCTTTTTTTCCAATCGGCATTTGGACAAGCCAAAGTTGCGGAACGTGAGATTGCATCGGGATTTTACGAAGAACGTGACCAAACCAGCGCAATCTACGTTGTCACGATACCAAAGAAGGAAGTTCATGGAATTGGAGGTCATCTCGGATTTGGCGGTTACTGATCTTTTTTGTCCAGTCCCTTGATACAGATGATGCAATTAATTATGAATTGAATTAATTATGCATTAGTAAATCAAATTCCACAACATTAGGTTAAAATACGTATGGACCCATAGCTGAAACACTGAGAAAATTCTAGAATTCAAAGAACATGACCTAAATTGTTTAAACTTTTTAATGTATGGATACATATTTTATAATATTCATTTTTTTAGCAACTAATTTGCTCATTTTTGAAGTGTCATTATTGGTTTATGTACAATATTTTACTTATACTGATGGTGGATGTTTTTTATCGCCGGTGTCTTAGAAGTATTTTAAGGATTACCTGGCGCGATCACATCTCAAATGATGAGATCATGAGAAGAACTGACTCTTGTTCACTCCATGACATCATTACAATTAGACGAAGGAAATTACATGGCTAAATTCTACATTTACCACCCGAAAGACCAGTAAGAACGGTTTTGGAATGGACAATTGTAAATGGTAAAAGAAAGGTTGGCAGACTACAGAAAACTTGGCTAAGATCTATCCGGAAAGATTTAATTGAAATGGGATTAAGCAAAACGTTTGGCAGAATGTTCAAATACATGGAAACACTTTGTTGTCTTGTGTTCTCTTTGAATTAAGAGACTTTGTTGTTGTTATTTTTTGCTGTAATTGTTGTCTTATTGCTCGTTTTTTAAAGCAAAAGGGTTTTGTAATAATAATAAGAATACTGTGATAATAGCGTTTATCGAATGTTTTAGTACAATTTAGATGTGCTTTATGTAATTAAATAGTTTTATACAAGCGAATCAATTATACTGCACCGATTTTGGCAACAGCTTGACTGTATCTACAGTACATGGGTGCAAGCATATATCAAGGGTATTTTAAAGGCATATTAATGTATATGTGTACCATATGCAGCTGTTGGGATAAGAGGCACAGTCGCAGCAAAGAACCAGATAGTCTCGTTAATCTTCGTTCAGCAGTGGCGCTGTCACCACAATGCCGTCTATTATCCAAGACACTTCATTAGTTATTGACGCTTGTTGCGCATACGATATTTCTCATATCAAACTTTGATTGTTTAGTGCTAATTATCCTTATGATTCTTCTTCCATATAGTGCATTATGGACTGGGTGGCTATAGGCATGGATGCCTAAAAGGTACATCGAGTTATCCAAGTATCATATGTAGCCAGTTCGGCTTGTGGATTCGTCAATTCCTGTGAGCACAGGTGTCGTCACAAGGTAACTGTCTTCCGTCGTTACTTTACAAATACTCAACTAATGGAGAGATGCATTTCTCTACTAATTTAAAAGAACAAAAATGATCTATTTTATTATATCTTGATTGACCTAAATATGTCTAATATTTTTATTTTCAAGACTATTGCCATGGCTTCGATCAGTTTGGCAGGAAAAGTGCAAGAAGAACATCAGCGCTTGCGGGATGTCATTGTTTCTTACTACAGGTTGGTGTTTTGTCGTCTACGATGCATACTTTGACTATTTTTGTGTTTGCTGCATTCTTAGCACTTTGTTTCACGTATCGTATTCTTATAGATTAGTTGAGTGAAAGGGCTCGTCAAAAAGGTATTGCGTCTAGGACGAATTGGCATGGGTTTGAGTCCCATTGGTGGCACTAAATGCGGGTTCTGGCTAAATGTCCACTTGGTCAAAAATGTTTCGTGTGAAGCATTCAAATAATTATTCATTTTGGTTGGTGACGTGGGACCACCTCTTCATTATTTCGCATATTTATACGAGAAAGCAAACGATCGATTTCAATGGCTTGATAAGCGTGGAAGAATAACAAAGTTTCTTGGCTGGTAGACGGCATCCTTGTGACGTCGCCACTGTTCGCAAAGATTGACGAAACCGCCTGATTTTTTGTCAGGGTTATCTCCCTTAGCCCAAGAGCTACATATGGTATACGTATACATTTAGATACCTTTTAAGTATCCTGGGTGTATGCTTGCACCCACCCGCCGTAGCGGAAGCCCAGTTATACCGCTGTGCACTCGGACCCAATGGTTTAAAGTTGTAACTATGACTTTCCACAATGAATGGCGCTTATTCATGACGTTCGATTGGCATCAAGTGTCGGGATTGACTTAATACGACTCTGGTGAAAAAATCCCGAAACTGTCAGCATATGTTGTTTTTACCAAATCGAAAATAGGTCAGAATATTTGCACCTGTCCAACTGGACGGGAGTCCAGCTAATCACGAGGATGCACCACTATCATTTGAATTGGTGTCTGTATAGAAAACATGAGCATTGCTCATTATGTGGTTGCCTACGTTCCATTCATAATGTCATTCTTCCACCTCTTTTGCAGAACCCTCCACAAAAACAAACGTCCACCTTTGGAAGTTAGCGATGATTACGATCATTTGCGCGAAAGCCTCGTTCAAACCGAATTGTTTCTCATGCGCCTACTTGCCTATCACGTACGTCGTCCTACGCTGCCTCACGCCTATTTGGCCCACTACCTCCATTCGCTGTTGCATTGGATTGGCAAAGGCATACCCCAGCCAGCTTTTGGCGACTTGAATGGCAACGCGTCGGCTATCGCTCTCGCCCGACTGCCTGGTCTGGCCTGGTCCATGCTCGCCGACTCCTATCAGACGTCGATGTGCTTGGATTTCGCGCCCGAACATATTGCGGCAGCTGTGTTGCATTTGGCACTCCGATTGGCGGGAGTCGAAGTACCGGGAAATAGGCATTCGGAAATGGCCTGGTGGCAGGTAATAATAAGCAGTTGAATTTAGTTGTTGTTGTTTACTGGTTGATGACATAGTCATCTCTTTCTTGTTTCTATATCTGTAAGGCGTTTTAAAACGATCGATTTCGAGACTTGATAAGCGTAACAAACGGTGAAAATCGATTTATTCCCAACTGTTCTTCCTCCAGGGATGCTATTGATCCACGAGGATTTGAGTAATGCTTATAAAGTCTCAATTTCCAATGATGGTGATATTCCTGACTGTTAGTCCTCCACGTGGTGCATCCTGGACTAGGTGCCAACAGGCATCTAGACTAATAACAGCAGGGTCCGAGTGCACAGCGGTATAACTGGGCTTCCGCTACGGCGGGTGGGTGCGAACATACACCCAGGATAGTTAAAAGGTATCTAAAGGTATACGTATACCATATGTAGCCCTTGGGCTAAGGGAGATAACCCTGACAAAAAATCAGGCGGCCTTGTCAATCTTTGCGAACAGTGGCGACGTCACAAGGATGCCGTCTACCAGCCAAGAAACTTTGTTATTCTTCCACGTTTGTCTACGCTTGTCAAGCCATCGAAATCGATTGTTCTACATGTATAAATATGGGAAATAATGAAGAGGTGACCACGTCACTAACCAAAATGAAAAATGAATATACAAACTCTAGTCAAATCGTCAGTATCATTAGCGTTCCGTTTATTATTGGGTATGATGCTAATGATCGTGAGGATTTGAGCAATACCCATAAAGTTTCAATTTCCAATTACGGTGATATTCCAGACTATATCTCCTCCACGTGATGCATCCTGGACTAGGCGCAAACAGGTATCTAGACTAATAACAGCAGGGACCATGTGCATAGCGGTATAACTACAGTGCTAGTATACACCGAAGATGCTTAGAAGGTATCTATTTAGCATATACAAGCGGTGTCAACCCTAAAGTAGATCGCCTCGTCAATTCCTGTGAACACTGGCGTCGTCACAAGGAAGCGGTCTTCTAACCAAGAAACTTCTTTTATCCTCCCCCCAACTTTAATTCGCATCCGACAACCTTTTTGCACAGTAATTGGCTGGTGCCACCAACTGGTGTTATGTTGTGTTCATTATTGATTTGCCCAATTTTACACAGGCCATATCGGATAGCTTGTCACGCGAAATTGTCGAACAAATTCAGCTTCGAATTATGGACGTGTACGCAATTGACGACAAGTTCATCGCTTCATCTTCGATAAAAAGATTTGCCGACGATTTTTGACAGTGGTTTTTGTATTTAAAATTTTGTTTATTTGCATTTGGTGCATATATTTTGTAACGTTTTAAATATACGCAATGTATACATACACAATCTTGGCATTGATTGGGGGGTGGACCAGTTGTTCAAATGTATTGGCGTTGCGGTTGTTGTTTAAAGCGCTTCGATCAATTGTGGTTAATAAAAAGTGGGACGAAAAATTGTGAAGCAAATTGTTCGACAAAAAAGCGTTTAGTTTTTATGATATAATGGAGCATCCAGTAATAAGTCTTTTTCTTGCTAAGTATAAAACTTCTAACTCTGATACCAAATTTAACTATTGAAGGCTTGTCTATAGAAATATAATTCCAACAGACATTTATTTTGTATTTCAGAATGGAGACGAGGTACTTATTTTTTAAAGCACTTCCCACATTCAAAATGCTTTAATAGATCTGCATCTGATTATACCAAATCTTGAAACTTGCGATAATTGTGTACATTCATGATACAGGAACAGTAAAATGGGAAATGTTTTATAATCAATTTAACAATACTTTTGGAAAATGTACATTGAGTTTAGCAATCTTCATTAAATAAATCACATAACAATTTTGGCGACATTTTTTATCGCTATATGCCGGGGTGGTCTAGCGGTACAGCGCTCGAATTTGTGATAATTGTGTACATTCATGATACAAGAACAGTAAAATGGAAAATGTTTTATAATCAATTTAACAATACTTCTTGGGAAACGTACATTTACAGTTTAGCAATGATGGACTATTGTACAAATGGCTATCAATCTTGTCGAACATATTTGTACTTGTATTCAAATATCAAGATTGTACCAGGATAGTCTAGCGGTACGGCGCTCGACCCGGGCAAGGGTTCGAATCCCACTACCGGTTCAAAATGCGAGCCCACGTTCGGTTTCACCAAAATGTCCACTGCTAAAAGATGCATTTTCCGTCAAAACATACAAAGTAGTAAAAATAATGAATGACCACTTGCAGATTATGGTGTAAACAATTCAAAAATTAAGATATTTTTATTACAAATCTTACAGTACATATAACGACGGGCTCCTATTATAAATCATGTCTTCTATTATGTAACGAACAGTTGCAAGTCAGTTTACAACTGAATGTAACCATCTTCGTCGTCAACTTACTATCTTGAGAAATATTTCAGTAATTCAAAATCTTTGGTTATGAACTTCTTAAACTGAACACCAATGTCCATATTACGATACTTTTTCAATCAATGAGCGACAAAAATATACCCTTCCCCATTGGTTTATAACAACCCACAAGAATGCACCTATTGCCACAAAAATTAAATACTAATGATCCTGATGATTTGAGTAATTCTTATAAAGTCCCAATTTCCAATGATGGTAATATTCCTGACTGTTCATTCTCCACGTGGTGCATCCTGGACTGGCATCTAGATTAAAAACAGTAGGGTCTGGGTGCACAGTGGGTAAGATCAAGCTTACACTCAGGTACATAAAAGGTATCTTAAGGTATACGTATACTGTAGCCTTTAGGCTATGGGAGATAACCCTGACAAAATCAGGCGAGCGGTGGTGACCTCACAAATACGCCCTTACCAGTCACAAAACTTTGAATGTTTTATACCTTTGTTACGCTTATCAAACCATTGAAGTTGATCGTTTACTTTGCCATATAAGTATGGAAGATAATGAAGAGGTGATTACGTCACTTACGAAAGTGAAAATAATGTCACTAAGATAACAATTTTGGCGACATTTTTTATTGTTATATGCCGGGGTGGTCTAGCGGTACAGCGCTCGAATTTGGACCTCGGTGAGCATCAGGGTTCGAATCCCACCACCGGCCCACTAAAATGCGGGTCCACGTTCGGCTTCTCTAAATGCCCATTGCTGAAAGTTGTTTCTTCTAAAGCATTCGAAGTAATAAAAATATATAATTTTTAATATTTAAATGTTTTACAGGAAGCATTTTTGAGCAAGTTGACACTTAAGAAAGTCAAATAAGGGCTTCCATCTAGAACCAACAATTTCAAGGGTGAACTAATCACATCTGCGACGCCGAATTGTAATTCCATTGGAACAGCCTGTCTATTTATAAACGAGAGACAGTCATAGATAAACTCATGTTGCTGCCAAAACATTTTCACATTTTACGAATTGAATCTATACCAATTCACTTGCTTGTTAGCAATAGCAACGCTCAATATTTAAGGACACTGGACAATGAATAACACATTTACAAGGTCTGTTCTAACTACCCCTACCTTCAACCTGACACCAGATAGGGCATAGGTTAAAGTTCGTGTGACACCATGAAAGATAAGCACTGTTGGCTCAAACAAAGTGGATTGATTATTCAAGGATAAATCTGACAATTATTCATCCTTGAAATTATCATCATAATTAATTAATTAATGTTTATTACCTTAAATGTTTTAGGAGAAACATCTTTCAGCAGTGGACATTTAGCGAAGCCGAACGTGGGTCCGCATTTTAGTGGGCCGGTGGTAGGATTCGAACCCCAATGCCCACCAAGATCCAAATTCGAGCGCTGTACCGCTAAACCACCCCGGCACTTTCATTCATTATTATTGGTAACATGATCACCTCTCCATTATTTCACACATGTTTACGGCATAGCAAACGGTTGAATTGGATAACTTGATTAGCTTAACAAACAGAAGAATAACAAAGTTTCTTGGCTGGTAGACGGCATCTTTGTGACGTCACTACTGTTCGTAAAGATTGACAAGACCACTTGATTTTTGTCAGGATTATCTCCCTTAAGCCAACGGCTACATATGGTATACGTCTTAAGTATGCTGGATGTAAGCTTGTACCCACCCACCCAAGCGGAAGTCCAGATATACCGTCGTGCACTCGATCCCTGCTGTTATTAGTTTAGATGCCTCTCAGTACCTAATCCAGGATGCACCACGTAGAGAAGGAACAGTCAGGAATATCACCATTATTGAAAATTGAGACTTTATGAGTGCATTACTCAAATCCTCATGATCACCAGCATCTCATTATACTTAATCGACTGACAGAAACACTTTGTGGTTGTCTAATTGAATTAGCCGATATACAAACAATTAGATATGTCATGTATTGTGTAATTTTTATCACAATGGTTGTAGTATCAATATAATCACATGTTCCTCGTGTGTGCATAGCATATATATATATATATATATATATATATATATATATATATATATATATATATATATATATATTATAAACACAGTTTAAATGTTCCATTTGTCACGATTTCCATTTGTCACGATTCAGCACTTTTCACTCGTAATGATTCGAAATGCGTTTATTGGAGTTTTCGTGTTTTTTGCCATAAGTACGTGCAAATTTATTTGTATTCATTTTAAAATGTAGAAATTTTGAGTAGTTTTTTGTTGTGCGTGTTAAGTGAAATTATTAGTCATTTGTGTTTGTTCTATTCCAAGTTGATAAAATTTATCCAAAGGCCTACATTGGGTGACAGATTGATAATTAGCATTTTTAAAAGTTTAAGTTTTAACTAGATGAACGATCACATAACGCAGGCCAAAATGGAGACAATAATAATAGTAATTATTATTATTATTATTACTATCAGTAGCAGTATTTATTAAGGGCTGAACTATTACAATTGATTGATTCACTTGAAAAATGAATCGAACCTTCAGTTTCAGTCAATCAGGAGTACTGTCCAGTTGTTTCATTTATCTTTACAATCATCAGCAGTACATGTCCTCAAGCATCTCACAAACTTGTCAGACCGGAGCCTTAGTTGCCGACTTACCAGTAGTTTTGTTAGCGTAATTTTTACCAGTCAATATCATTGAGTTGGTCAAAGCAGTCAACTAACGGTGGATGTCGATTTAACTCCTACAGCTCAACCGAATTTGAGCCATGTTACATGTACGTTGAGAAGCGAGGATTTCAACCTTAGCACTACGTTGCTGTTTAAGTAATCACTTACAAACTTTGTCATTTTTCTTGTAAATTTTATAGAATAATAAATTGTAGGATGCTAATGATCCTGACGATCAATTATGGTAATATTCCTGACTTTCGTCCTCTACGTGGTGCATCCTAGACAAAGTTCCAGCAGGTATAACTGGGCTTCCGCTACGGTGGGTGAGTGCGAGCATACACTCAGGATACTTAAAAGGCATCTTAAGGTATCCGTATACCATAAATAGCTGTTCGGCTAAACGAGAAAATCCTGACGAAATTCAGGCGGCCTCGTCAACCTTTACAAACAGTGTCGACGTCACAAGGAGGCCGTCTACCACCCAAGAAACGTCGTTATTCTTCTACATTTGTTACGTTTATTAAGCCATTAAAGGCAATGTTTTTTATGTCGTTTAAATGTGGACAATAGTAAAGAGTTGGCCACATTACCAAACAAAATCAAAAAAAGAAATAATAAATTGTGGGAAATAAATATTTATATATACTCTGTAGTTTAATGAACGGAATAACTTTTTACGACACAATATAGAACAAGGTGAACATGAAGAGAATAATGTCAGGTGCAGACTACTTCAAACTACTTTAAAATATACAATTGCTTTGAATTAATATTTTGTGAATAGATTAAGACAAGTTTTTCTAATCTGTTTTTTTATAATTCACAGCATGTAACGTTTGCAATTCCGAACCTATTATTATTAATAAAGTAAGTTGGATGAATATTTTTTTAAATATTGACTGTAATGATTTTTTACTATTATTAAATGAATGCATGTAGTTACAAGTGAAGCAATGATAATAGACAGTTGATCTAGTACCTATTTCAATTAAAGTCCCTTTTTGTTAATAATGAAACATTCGGCAATTATTTGTTTTATTTATTTTAATTTTATGTTTACTACTTTGAATGTTTTACGAGAAACGCGCATCTTTCAGCAGTGGGGACATTGTTTAGCGAAGCCGAACGTGGGCCCGCATTTAGTAGGCCGGTGGTGGGATTTGGATCCATGCCCACCGAGATTCAAATCGAGTGCTGAACCACTAGGCCACCCCTGTCCAGTTACTCCTATCATTAAATTTTTTTTAATTTGTGGATTATTGACCAAAAAACCTATTGCTATTTTTACACTTAAAAAGTTCCAGTATATACATAATCATTTAAATATTTTGTGTTAATTTTTTCAAATATTATGTCATAATTTAAATACCAAGATTGGTCATGAACGGACAATGTCTGTTATTATTTCCAGTCACGATTATTATATATTATACAAAACCCTTTTGCTTTAAGAATAAGCATGGGGCAATAAGACAACAATTACAGCAAAACAACAACAACAATAACAAAGTCTCGTTGGCATTAAATATTCTGCAAATCGAAGATTGCGCTTTCTTTCGGCTTTCACTCAACCTTGTCATCTGGTAACTTTGCCATCCAGAAACGTTGTTGTTTGCCGGAATGACGTCATCTTCCATTGTTTCCGCAGCAGTATAAATTTTTACAGAGGCCAGGTTGCCAACCTTGCGCTCAAACCCTCCTCCTTTATCCAGGCTTGGGACTGGCTAGATTGAATCATTTCTAATCCAAACTAGGCGGAGTTACCAAGATTGGTGCAGTAAATAAATATTTTTGTTGAGAACAGGGATTTCCCATACTACTTGTTGGTACATTATACCAAATATTTATTTTGCAAAATATTTAAACCATAAATGACAGCTTCATAGAATATAAAATATGAAGGTAATGCCCCAATGAGGATTTGAGTAATGCTAATTATTGTTATTATTATTATTATTTATATATATATATACATAATAAACAGTAAAAAATTGTTTATACATACTAAAAAAACTGTAATTGAAAAAATTATTGAAACTATTTTAGCATGAGTTGTAATCCAAATAAAAACATTTGAGTAATTGGGTTAAACTTACTTTACATTGTTATTAATAACTTGAATCCTATTTGATGTTAACATAAAAATCGTTAATGTTAATAATCCTGAGGATTTGAGCAATGCTTATACAATCTCAATTTCCAATGATGGTGATATTCCTGACTGTTCGTTCTCCACGTGGTGCATCCTGGACTAGGGGCCCATAGACTAATAACAGTAGGGTCCAAGTGCACAGCGATATCACTTTGTTTCCGCTACGGCGGGTGGGTGTAAGCATACACCCAGGATACTTAAAAGGTATTTTAAGTTATACGTATACCATATGTAGCCTTTGGGCTAAGGTAGATAACCGTGACAAAAAAATCAAGCGGTCTTGTCAATCTTTGCGAACAGTGTTGATGTCACGAGGATGCTATCTACCAGCCAATAAACTTTGTTATACTTCTACGTTTGTGTTACGCTTATCAAACCATTGACATCGATCGTTTGCTATGTCGTATAAATATAGGGAATAATGAAGAGGTGACCACGTTACCAACCAAAATGAATGAATGAAATTTTTATTGGTTTCTGAGCATTTTTTACAGAGGCCAAGTTGCTTATTAAATCGTCCTCCTCAGCCGGATTTAGGACTGGCTACTCTACATGTATAAATATGGAAAATAATAAAGTGGCGATTACACCACCAACCAAAATAAAATAAATAAATACTATCTGATAATAGCATCTTCCATATTTTCAAAAACGTATCAAAAATTGAATGAATTTTTAAATATAAATTTTAGCGCAAAGTATTTCTATTTTACATTTCTTCTCAATCGTCAATTGTGTATCAATTTTTGTATTTCAATTGGTTTTTTTATAAACTGTAAATATTGACATACCAATTTATTTATACTAATAATTATTTATTTTCTGTTTTAATTTACAAGGCAATTGAAACAATAAACAAAAAATAATAGTAATGCTGTTTACATTTTATTGTTCTTTTATTAAAAATATCAATTATAAGTCATCTTAATTGAAACAAATGCAGTTTATTGTTCGGAATTGCAGTCATTTCAGGATGGGAAATAAAAAATGTTATGTCTTGTGTAAACAGATACAAATGTTTTGTATAGATATATGTTGATACTTAAATAAACTAAATGATAATTGAGAAATTCATGTTTAAAATAAACTGTATTAAAAAATGGAGAATTATTATTTTAAGTCTATGATATATATATATATATATATATATATATATATATATAATGATTACTATTATTATTATTGTTGTTATTATTTTTTTTAAATGTGTTTTATTCTTCAACTTCTTTCTCCCATTACCCTATAAAAATAACAACACAATATTATTGAAAATAATAACTTTTTTCAAGTTTATATTATTTATTCGATTGTTTAAATTTGACAAATCATAGTTCCATTTTTAAATTAACTTTTAACTTTTCTCAAAAGCATAATTTGTCAAAGTTATTTTTTCGCATAATTGCTGTTCCAAATGCCTGTAGTTTCAATTTCCAATATTCCTGATTGGTACATCTAGGTGGTGCTTCTGGATTAGCATAGCAGGAATCGACTGCACAATAGTACAACTGGGTTTCCACCGTTACAGATAAACACAAGCACATACCAAGAATACTTGAAAGATATCTAGAAGTATAAGTATACCATATGTAGCTGTTGGGATAAGTAAGCTAACTCTGACAGAAAATCGGGCTGTCTTGTGAATTTTTGCAAACAGTGGCACCATCACAAGGATGCCGCCTAGCAGCCAAGAAACGTAGTTACAGTCCTACAATTAGTTATAGTTATCATGTCATTGCATTCAATCGTTTAAAATTGCATATATATATATATATATATATATATATATATATATATATATATATATATATATATATGCTTCAAAAAATAAGCATAGAGCAATAAGACAATTACAACAACAACAACAACAAAGTCTCGTTGGCAATGAAGATTCTGCATTTTGAAGATTGAGTTACCTTTCGGCTTTCACACAACCTTGTTATCTATCTAACTCTGTCATCGAGATACGTGCGATCACTTCTTTGCCGTTGTTTGCCGGAATGGCGTCCTGTTGTAGCAGTATAAAATTTTTACAGAGACCAGGTTGCTAACCTAGCGATCAAACCCTCCTCCTTTATCAAGGCTTGGGACTGGCTAGATTAAATCATTTCTGATCCAAACTAGAAGGAGTTAATCATTTAAAATACTGTATACATATAAACATAATAAAGTATTGACTACGTCACTAACCACAATAATAATAATAATAATAATAACAATAAATAACGAACTGTAACAATATATGGGTTGCCAATGATCCTAAGGATTTGAGTATTACTTATAAATCTCTAATTCCAATGATGGTGATATTCTTGACTATTCTTCCTCCAGGTGCTGCATCCTGCAGTAGGTGCTTATATGCATCTAGACTAATAACAGCAGAGACAGTGTGCAAGCGGTATAACTGTACATCCACTCGGGCAAATGACTGCAAGGTACTTAAAAGATATCTGAAAAAAATAAGGCTTTTTCTTCAATCTTGGTACCGTCACAATAATGCCTTCTATTAGCCAGCAAGCTTTGTTATTCTTCTACATTTATTACGCTTATCGAGCCATCAAAGTCGATCGTTTAATGCGCCGTACAAATATAGAAATAATGACTTCGTTATAAACCCAATGCATAAATGAAATGAATATTGGTAAAGAAACAACAGTGAACACCAATTCAGAAAACTACAATAATTAGAAAAAGCATGATTTATATGACAGGGTTCAATAACAAGGCCAAAAGACTTTTAGTACACAATTGTTTGTTGCTCACTCATTTCATTCGGGTTAGTAACGTGATCAACTCTTCATTATTTTCCATATTTATACGCCATATAAAACAATCGACTTTGATGGCTTGATAAGCGTAACAAATTGAGAAGAATAACAAAATATTTTTGCTGGTAGATAGCATCCTAGTGAAGTCGCCACTGTTTGCAAAGATTGACGAGGCCTTCCAATTTTTTGTGTGGATCATTTCCCTTAGCCCAAGGGCTACATATGGTATACGTATACCTTTAGATACCTTTTAAGTACCCTGGATGTATGCTTGCATCCACCCGCTAAAGCAGGAACCGATTTATACCGCTGTGCACTCGATCTCTTCTGTTATTAGTCTAAATATCTTTCAGCACCTAATCAAGAATGCACCAGGTGGATGACAAACAGTCAGGAATTGAAAATTGAAATTTTATAAGCATTACTCAAATCCTCAGGATCATTAGCATCCCACTCAATAACATTAACAATTCTTATGAAATACATATATCTTAAGATACCTTTTAAGTAGTCTGGGTCTATGCTCGCACCCACCCGCTGTAGCGGAAGCCCAGTTATACTGCTGTGCACTCGGATCCTGCTGTTATTAGTCTAGATGCCTATTAGCACCTAGTCCAGCAGGAACAGTTTGGAATATCACCATTATTGGAAATTGAAACTTTATAAGCATTACTCAAATCCTCAGGATCATTAGCATCCTGTTAATTATGTGTTTACCTATTTTTACTGAGTTCAGTGAACATTCAGCATAGTCTGAGATAAAGACTTAGTAAAACTTCAAGCTATATTTACCTAACTACGAATGTGAGCATTTTTGTAACTACTCCGACCGGATGCTTTTAAAATGGTTTCCAAAAAGTCAACTTTTTCTTAATCATGTTATATAATACCCAATTTTAGTTTAACAATCAATAATTAAAAAATAAGCACGTCAATTTTACCGACTATTATTTAAAAACTCCATTGGATTTTACAAAACGCTTTATATTTGTTTCAAATTTGCATGTGTTGTTTACATGTTGAATAAATAGAATTCGCCATTTTTATTGCCATATCGATCGGATACCAATACGACATTTTTATCCAAATTGTTAATGGTTCATCATTATTCAATATCGAATGAAACATTTACATTTCAATACGTGTCAAATATTACAAATCAATTGACCCTGTACCATTTCAACGATTGCTTACAATTTTTGGTTGGTTATATCTAATTAACCGTGTGTGATTAAAAATTTACGCTTTTTTACAAAGTGAATTAATTATTATCGATTTTTTTTGATAAATGAAACTGTTCCAAGTAAAATGTTATCTTCGAGTGATGACAAACTGCTTGTATGGATTTAAGTAGTATATATTATGTTTATACTTAGTATGTGTCAAACATATTGATCGTTAGTACATAAAATATAGTGTTTATCATTGAAATTGCAATTGATACCAATGGAAGGTAATGCCAATCGAGTTAATATTCGTGTTTCATAATGTAACTATGGATAATGTATTTGTTTACACAAAGCATTTTGGAGTGAGGGGTGGAACGAACGAACAATGCAATAGTTAAATCATTTGGGATAACTCGAATAAATATTTATCAAACATTTTTTACAACTTACAAACTAATTGCTTTAATAATTAAGCAATTTTTAAACAGAGAGAAAGAGAAAAAAAAGACTCTTTTTACTCAGTAGATATTTTCAATCTGTCAATAACTGTTATTTAACAGTGGGGTTTTAAGGGATTATATGTTTTTAGAAATGTTATATTAGTATTGTCAGATTTACTTGAATAATAAATTTACTAGGTTTTCAAGTCAACAAGGAGCACTGTACAGCTGTTTCATTCTTATTTGGAATCATCAGCAGCGCATAACTTTCAAGTTTTACACACACACACTATTAAACCTGGCAGTATGCAAGGACCTATATGGTAAAGTCCTAGTGAAAGGGTTTTCTCACTTGCTAAACCGGTAGTAACGTAGCAGCATTTGAGGACACTGGGCAATTAGAATTGATCAGATTCACCATAAATAATACATTTACAGGTCGAAGGTCATCCACCCGTAGCTCAGTTGTTTAAGGCGCTGGCCTGACACCAGATAGGGCGTGGGTTCAAGTTAATGTGTGTGAAAAACTTAAAAGGTATGCGCTGCTGATGATTCCAATTAAGGATGAAACAGTTGTACAGTGCTCCTGGTTGACTTGAAAACCTAGTAAATTTATTATTCAAGTGAATCTGGCAATACTAATATAACATTTCTAATAACTGTTATTGTTAAAACACATAATCTTATATTTAGAAACAAGTGTCAGCTTGCTGAACAATGTTCTTTGTAATTCATTATTCAAGCAGTAACAAACAAACAAAATAAATGGGTAATTTTTGCAATTGTTTAAATAAAAACCATCATCTCATGTTACATTAAAAAACAACTTTGAATCTATTTAAATCCATTGTATTTATACAGGTCAACAAGGAAATAATTCATATTTTAAAATTTTATCATTTAATAGTACTAACATTAATGCTGATTACTTTGTTATAGATATAATGAAACAAAGTATACATACATACATAAGCATATCCGAATTAGGAATTAATTAGTTAAAATTAAGAGATGTATGTATAAAAATGCAAATATAAGTTGATTAATATATATTATTAATAATAATAATAAAAAAATTAACATTAAACGGGAATCGGTTGATAAATAAATATTGAATACAATTATCAACGTACAATTCGGGTCATATATAAGAGAAAATGTAAAGCATATTCGATATTTCTGGGTGGTCTAGCGGTACAGGGCTCGAATTTGAACCTCGGTGGACATGGGTTCGAATCCCATCACCGGAACTAAAATGCGGGCCCACGTTTGGCTTCGCTAATTGTCCACTGCTGAAAGATGTTTCTCGTGAAACATTCAAAGTAGCAAGAAAAAAAAATAATAAAAATAATAAATACTTATTGTATAAAACACTACAAAATATTAGAGAATAAATTTGACATTTCATGTTATATAAAACCACTCATTTCAAATGTCGGAGTAGTTTAACGGTACAGCGCTCGATTTGGACCTCGGTGGGCATCAGTTTAAATCCCATCGCCGGCTCATTAAAATGTGGGCCCACGTTTAGTTTCGCTAAACAATGTCTACTGCTGAAAGGCATGTTTTTTGCAAAACATTCAAAGTAGCAAACATTTAAAAAATAATAAATAAAAAAGAAGATATGCTCTTGTTGATACAGTTTTGTGTAATTTTAACTAATCAATACCTAATTCATATATGCTGATGTATGTTTTTCTTCATTATACTTAGAACAAAGTAATCCGCGTTAATGTTAGTACTACTAAATGATAAAATTTTGAAATATGAATTATTTCCATGTTGGCCTGTATAAATACAATGGATTTATATAGATTCAAAGTTGTTTTTTAATATAACATGAAATGATGGTTTTTATTTAAACAATTGCAAAAATTACTCATTTATTTTGTTGTTTATTACTGTTTGAATAATGAATTACAAAGAACATTGTTCAGCAAGCGGAAACTTGTTTCTAAATATACGATTATCCATTAAACTCAACAAACATTTAACATGGTTTAATAATAGTATAGTAATAATAACAGTAATAATAGAAATAATATTATTATTATTAGTAATAATAATAATAGTATGAGTAATAATGGTTATAATAATAATGATCGTAATCATAGCATTTTAAATGCTTCAAGCCATGAATACTTATGAATTCGGCTAATGTTACCATATCCTAGTTTTTGACGTCACTAAAATGTTTGTTAATTGATAAATGCTTTTTGTAAAGCACTTAAGCAATTATACGTATGTATGTATATACACAAATCAGGATACATCCTCCAAAGCTCTTTGCCTTTTCGAATACAACCCAGCAATTGACTTAAAAATGTTGCAAGCATTGAATCGAAATGGAACATCGGTCTACATGACACAAACATTTCTACAATCCAACTTGGAATTAATGGTGACTTGTACGAATCAATCGTGTTCGATAAACAAGAAACCGTCTGATGCCATGTACTTTTTGCAGACATATCACTCTTCCATTTGGTCGCTTATTTTGTTGTATTTGCTGGTTGTAAGTTGCATCCTAAATTTACACTTTAAAGCAACATTTTGTTTGTTTCGTTATGTGTTTACGTGATTCGCAGGTACAAGTCGTTTCTAACCAATTTCAAGTCTGTGTTGACAACGAACGTTTGGACAATTTGTGTTAATAGGTGACAAAATTAGAAAATGCACTTTGATAGTCTAAACGGACTACCTAAATTTGGATTTTTGAATTTTTCACCAAGGCCATACGGGAGTTTGTATTTGGTGCCAGCGCTGGCACTCGAACCGTCCAAGTTCGAATTGAGCGCCTTACCACTGATGGCTGTTTATTTTCCGACATTATTCAATAAATGAAAAAAAATCTAGAATGAATTAGACAACATATCAGTGCCGGAGTAATCTAGGGGTACAGCGCTCGACTTGGATCTAGGTGGTCATTTGGGGGTTTGAATCCCACCACCAACCCACTAAATGCGGGCCCATGTTCGGATTCGTTAAAATGCTTACTACTGGAAAATGCGTTTCCCGTGGAAAACGTTCAATGTAGCAAATATATAATAGTGTATTTCTTAAAAATTCACTATGTATTATATTATATTATTATACAAAACCCTTTTGTTTTAAAAATAAGCATGGGGCAATAAGACAACAATTACAGCAAAAAAACAACAACAAAGTCTTGGTGGCATTGAAGATTCTGCAAATCGAAGATTGATCTTCCTTTCGGCTTTCACTCAACCCTGTTATCTGTGTAACTCTGTCATTCAGATACATACGATTACTTCTTTGTCGTTGTTTGCCGGAATGGCATCCTCTTGTATTTTTTCCGTAGCAGTATAAAATTTTACAGAGGCCAGGTTGCTAACCTTGTAGCTAAATTGAATCATTTTTGGTCCAAACAATGTAGCAAAAATATAATATTGTATCTTTTAAAAATCTGCCATAACCGATTCCAAATCAAAACTGCTACAAAAAAGTAAAAATAACGCAGTTGTGTAAAAGCCAAATAGAAACTCCATTTTTAATGCCAAAAATTTAAAATACAATTAGATGGAACAGTCTAAGAAAAAGGATTATTTACATTTTATATTTTCCAGTGTTATATAAATGTTTTTTTAAATAATATTTTAGACTGGATCATTGCTGTACATAATGGAACAAACATTTGATATGCGTTACAATGCAAAAGTAACAAGGAGAAAATTTGAGAAAAAGAATAAAATGAACTTGTTAGATTCTTTGCGATACGTTAGTCACAGTTTATTTTTACAATGTACGTGCAGTCTTGTAATACAATTCAATTTATTTCGTTTTGTTATGTCGAAATGTGTGAAACGTATTCAATAATTCCGCCGCGCTGGTCTACTGGTACAGCGCTCAACTTGGACCTGGGCGGGTATTGGGGATTTGAATCCCACCACCGACCCATTAAATGAGGGCCCACGTTCGGCATCGCTAAAATGTCCACTGCTGAAAGATGCATCTCCCTTAAAACATTCAAAGTAGCAAATATAAAATAAAATAAATTAATTTAAAATTACAAACTAAAGTAGTATTGATAACAATAAATGTTTTTAACCTAATTACTATTTTATATTGTAAAAGATGGTACAGGCGATTAGAACACCCAACTTAAAACTGAGTAGTTATGAAATCAAAATCCACTTCATTGGGACATTGAACTAAAGCCTTACCAACTGCTTTTTGTTGAACACTATTTTTTGTAAAGCATGCGAGTAGTGGAAACCAAATTGAAAATTATATATAGAAGCAATTTTTATTAAAATTAGACTATAAGTTGGTCCAGTTTGGTTTAAATCATTTCATCTCCAGCAAAAACATGGATAAAGTTTTAGGAAATTGTCTTTATATTTTAGTAGAAACATATATTTAAAAAGTAAAATGACTGGTCGTACGTTTTGATTCTCCTTCATTAAGAAGAAGTAACAATGGATAGATACTACAAAACAACAACAACGGTATTACTTTATAAGTCTACTAGATTTAGATGAGCTGGATTGATGCCTGATGATTTATATTCTAACATTGTTTGGGAGAGAAAGAAACAATAATAATGTACGCTTTTATTTATCTGTTTATTTATTTATATTTATGCTTGCTACTTTGAATGTTTTACGAGAAACATTTCTCAGCAGTGAACAATTAGCGAAGCCAAACGTGGGCCCGCATTTTGGTGCCGGCGATGGGATTCGAACCCATGCCCACCGAGGTCCGAATTTGAGCCCTGTACCACTAGCCCACCCCGGCAAAAAAAAACTTTATATCAAAAATGGTGTTGAGTAAAGCTTGAGACGAATTCCCCACGTTCGGCTTTGCTAAAACATCCACTGCTCAAAGATGTTTGGTTTCCCGTAAAACATTCAAAGAAGTAAAAAAACGTAAAAGTAAGTAAGAGTACAACTATTTTAGGTAAAATTGAAAAAAGCAATATAATTATATGGACAAAAAATAACTTCTTTGTGATTTCACCGCAGTTTACAACAAATGGACTAATTCATCTGATTTATAGTTAGATCCATATGCTACTATTATTAGTAGTAGTTGTTGTTATGCCTGGGTGTTGGGCGGATTAGTGTTCAACACAAACATACACAAACAGAAACTGTTTAACGGTATGAACGTATCCGTGTGGGACCCATTACACAGAAGATGGCGATCCGGAATTATAGCTAGAAAAGTTGGACGCGTGGTGTACGACATAAAAGTTGACAATCAACTATGGAGAAGACATGCAAACCACGTACGTCTGGATTATACTAGAAGGTATGAAGACAATTCAATATTTTTCTTAATTGAAGAAAACGATAACGTATACTGAACACTGACGATTGATCGCCGAATATTTTTGGTCCGATGAGTCACTTATCGATCGTGGTTCGGTGTCGTCCTAACAAAACCATTTTGACTTTAAAATAAGCATGAAACAACTGTTGTTTCAACAGTAACAACAACAATGACAACAAAGTCCCATAATTTAAAAAGAACATATTGGGAACCAAATAATTCCATGTGTATTCGAACATTTTACCAACATTTTTGTTTGATCCCTCCATCAGACATTCATGTCAGTTAGATCTCCCCCCAATGGTTTTTAGCCAAGTTTTCTGTGGTCTGTCCCAACCTTCATTTTGTCATTATTAATTATCCATTCTAAAACTGTTATTGCCGGTTTTTCGGGCACTAAATGCAGAATTTGACTACGTAATTTTCTTCATCTAATCAAAGATTGAGCTTTTTTTTGGCTTTTACTCAATCCTGTCATTTGAGTTGTGTTATCACATCTTTGCCGTTGTTTGCCGGGATAGCGTCTTCCCATTGTTTCTGCAACAATATAGTTTTTACAGATGCCCGATTGATAGCCTTACTCTCAAACCCTCATCTTTTATCCAGACTTGGGATTGAATACATAGGTTTATTTCTGATCTTCTCTAGGTGGAGTTATGATAATGGAATATCTTAAAGTTCCCCAAGTGTGGGTTTGCGTCTATTCAAAACTCCGGAAATCAAATATACTGCTGTGCACTCAATCCTTACTTCATTTTAGTCTAATTGCAGTATAAAGAACGCGGCGTTATAGGTACATTTAGCTATCAAATATTGGTACTGAAAACATGTTTTAAAAAGTAGACACTTCGCGAAGTTGTAGGTTGTGGAAATCGAACTTATACCCACCCAAGTTCGAATCGAGTGCTCTACCATTCTGAAATATTTGGTTTTTAGTACTTGAATATTTGTCAGCAAACAGTTTTTAGTAGGTGGACACTTATTAGAATGCAAACGAGGATCTGCATTTGATAACAGTGGTAGAAATCAAACCTCATAGCCATCCACTTAACATACCTGGCACCTTCGTTTTTTCTGACATCACGGTGGTAAATTAATTTAACAACACACGTAGCTAAACATTTTACTGCTTTAACTAAATTAATACAGAGATTTATTTATCATTATTGTTAACTGTAAAAGCATTTGTCTCTAAAGGGTATGGGACAACAATCCAATTCAATATGATTGTACTTTTAATTTTGAGATTTAAAGTTTGTGCCTAACGAAGATTGAAATGTTATTAAAATCGCGCTGTTTGTCACTTCCTTGCCATAGTTTAATATAATGGTAATCCTCTTGTGTTGTTTCTCAAGCAATATCAATTTTTACAGAGGCCAGATTGTCGATCTTGCGGCTCAGACTTTGCTCATTTGTCAAGCCGACTTTGGACCAGCTACGGTCGAGTTGATGTACATTACAGTTTTCGAAATACTTGTGTAAAAAACGATGTATTATCAACCCGTAAAAAATGGAAATACTTTAAAAATAGGCGGTTTTTTATCGGTAGGCTTAAAAGGGTCATAAATGTGTTCTCTATAAAATAATTGTCATTTTCTTGCGAAGTGTATTATACTAACCAACTTTATGAGTTGTACCGACGGTAGTCCAGCGGTACAGCGTTCGAATCTCACTAACGGCGCTAAATGCGGGTCCGCGTTTATTTTTTAGCCCAAACACTCCTCCTTTCTCAACCGAACATAGACAATACTACGGTCGAGTAAATAATGATTATAATTCATTTACAAATTTTGTAAATATCTTCAAAAAATCTTCCATTATTTTAAACTAAAATTAACAAAGAGATTTTATTAATATCTTTTTTAAAAGTGTTTTTCTCTCAAGTAGTATGTAATAAAACTTTTTAATTGCTGTTATTTTATTTACCTAAAAACAAACACAGCAAATAAACGTGGCTGTATTATTTTATCTAAATATATTAAAATTTTTTATTGCTTGCCAAAAACGTTTTCTTCAAAATTGTTCAATTTTTCGTAATGTGTAGACAGGTTGAGCTTTGTGTTGTTGAGAAATATATTTTTGTTTATGATTCGCATTTAGGACGTCACAAAGAATTGTTATTACTATTATTATTATTATTATTATTATTATTATTATTATTATTATTATTATTATTATTATTATTATTATTATTATTATTATTATTATTATTATTATTATTATTATTATTATTATTATTATTATTATTATTATTATTATTATTATTATTATTATTATTATTATTATTATTATTATTATTATTATTATTATTATTATTATTATTATTATTATTATTATTATTATTATTATTATTATTATTATTATTATTTAAAATTGGTAAACATATCTTACAATTCTTGTGGGATGGCAAAAATATTTTTACAATGTTTAAAAATAATAAGAATAGTTTTAAAGTACAAATAGGGTGACTAGTTTATAAGAGTTGGTCCGTTGCGTTTACTATTTCAGTATTATGGATTAGCATTTCAAAGTAATACAGAGAATTTTTGTAAATTATATTTGCTCGTGTCCATAGTAGTAGTAGTAGTAGTAGTAGTAGTAGTAGTAGTAGTAGTAGTAGTAGTAGTAGTAGTAGTAGTAGTAGTAGTAGTAGTAGTAGTAGTAGTAGTAGTAGTAGTAGTAGTAGTAGTAGTAGTATTAGTAGTGCAGTAGCAGCAGTAGTAGTAGTAGTAGTAGTAGTAGTAGTAGTAGTAGTAGTAGTAGTAGTAGTAGTAGTAGTAGTAGTAGTAGTAGTAGTAGTAGCACGAGGTTGCTATTTCAGCAAATTATGATAAAAAATGAAAAGATACTTGCAATAGCAGGGCTGAGTGTGAAAGCTGCAAAAAGCTCAATCTTTCCTACAAATGATTTTCAAGGCCAAACACTTTTTAAGTACAATTACATGAATCAATCTTGTTGTTCTGCGCTCTCCCGATCAAATGGGTGTTGTAGTAACAATAGTAATAACAACACGAGTAGTGTATAGTAATTTTTTAACATAGAAATTTATTCTTTTTTTAGCACAGAGTTAGTACAGACTATAGTAATGATTTTAAAGATGATGGAGGCTAACATTTCATGTTTGTGATGAGATAGCATCTGCGACAATATTCTCTTTCAATTAAAAAAACACTTAAAAACAAACTAGGATTTTATTGTTTAAAAATTAATGTTTTCGTACTTTGGAACAAGTAACATTTTGAGTTTGAATTTGGACAAACTCAAAAACAGATACTTCAGGCAAACAATTCGATACTTTATGTAGAACTTAAACAAAGAAATCAATAAAATTTCCCTAGTGGTCGAGTGATGCAGCCCACTAAATGTGGGCCCCCGTTTGGCTTCGCTAAATGTCCATTTACTGAAAAATGTTTTCCATAAAATATTCAAACAATAACTATATATATATATTTACATAACATCTATTTTTCTATTTTTAAAAATGTGCTTTATTTACTTTTCAGCCTATCACAAATCACCTGTATCTTGGGCAGGTATTTTACTTGTTCTATTTTGGCATGCGTTCTGTCTCGTTTGCATTTTTACCTATCTAGTTGGATTGTACTCATTCCTCATAAACAATACACATTCATCGTCAATGCATCAACTCAATCAAAGTATCCCCATTGACTGTTACTTGTCGCAAGAAGTGTGTTATAAACTTCAACAATTGCATACACACTATCAAATCAAATGGATCAACTGGTCACAGCTTATTTCAACGTTGACTCAACAGAGAAACAACACAAATTATGCATTGCTTACTCATCAAGTTGTGTCAAAGTATATTATTCAAAAATATTCCGACAATTATCAGTGGACGAGGTCACGTTTGGGTGATTGCGTACTGACCAATACTCATCTTGTCGACTATCCCCAATTTGCATTTCTATCTAAAAATATGGAATCTGTATGGAATATGAATGTTCATTTAATGGTATGTATGTATGACGTATTTATTTATTTAAAAACCGTTTTGTTTGTTCCATCTTATTGATTGCCAAACGGTGTCACGAGAATCCTATTTTCATTTTTTAATCTTAGTTTTATGAAATGGCGTATGTTTGTTGTTTGTTTAGTTACTTTTTAAAAAGACCAATTTGCTAACGTTGAGCTCTAACTCATTTTGAGATAGAATTGCAAAATTAGTAACCTGGCCTTGATTAAATAATATTGTTAAGAAAACAACAAGATGATTCCGAAGACAGGGTTTGACAAAATCCGAGTAGAATTACAATCTTCGATATGCACCATCTTTAAAGTGACAAATGTAATGTACATTCCCATGGAACAGCTTTGTTGCTCGGTGCTCTTTAGAACAAGAGGCCTTTGAAATAAACAGTTCGCTTTGGACCTGGGTGGGCATTGGTCCGAATCTGACCACTGGCACTAAATGATGGGGCTACGTTCGGCTTTGCTAAAATGTTTACTACTGAAAGATGCACGTTTCTCGAATGAAACATTCAAAGTTGTAAAAATAATAAAAATATTATTTTGGTGTTTTGTTTCTTTACCAATACTGCATACCAATTCCTGTTTACCTGTGCCAAATGTCCGGTTAATAAGAAATTTTTCCCCGTCAAACATTTAAACATAAATTAGCCTCTTGTTGAAGAGTATAAAATTAGAAACTTGACATTTTTAAAAAACCAAGGCAACAACAAGAGAATATTATTTGATAAAATTACAGCATAAGAAGGTAAATCATAATTGTAATGGTAACAGGGTCTAGTAAAATGTCAATAAAAGCCCAATTTTTGATATTGAAGATCTGTCATAACTAACATTTAACGTTGAATTGCATGGAGCAATATTGTTGACTTGTGTTGTTCCACAGTAAAAGAATTTTGAAATTCTTTTTTTTTCATTCATTTTGGTTGGTGACGTGGTCACCTCTTCATTATTTCCCATATTTATACGACATGTAGAACGATCGATTTCGATGGCTTGACAAGCGTAGACAAACGTGAAGAATAACAAAGTTTCTTGGCTGGTAGACGGCATCCTTGTGACGTCGCCACTGTTTGCAAAGATTGACGAGGCCGCCTGATTTTTTGTCAGGGTTATCTCCCTTAGCACAAGGGCTACATATGATATACGTATACATTTAGATACCTTTTAAGTATCCTGGGTGTATGTTCGCACCCACCTGCCGTAACGGAAGCCCAGTTATACCGCTGTGCACTCGGACCCTGCTGTTATTAGTCTAGATGCCTAGGGGCACCTAGTCCAGGATGCACCACGTGGAGGACTAACAGTCAGGAATATCACCATCATTGGAAATTGAGACTTTATAAGCATTACTCAAATCCTCAGGATCATTAGCATCCCAATTTTTAAATAATTATTGATGAATATTTTAAAATTTAATCAATTGCAGTTGAAATAAATAAATGGAAAACAAAAAGTTCAACAAATTTCAATTCTAGTTTGACCTCATTTGAAAACCGAAAAAATTAATTTTTTAACCCGTTTTGTTTTCTATAATCACTGCAATATAAAATATAGAATAAAGTAATTTGTAAAGCAAACAACTTTTACGATTAATTAAACCAATAAATTGTTTGCTTCCTTGTTATGTTAAAAAAGTTCTTTGTAAATAAATGATAAATAATTGACATAGTTGTTAATTTAAATACTTGAATAGTTAAATAATTATTCTAAATTATTTTAGTTTTCTAAACGTTTAAATTTTCAGTAAACATTTTGCTATCCTAATCTGATGAATAATAGCAATTTAAAAATTGTACAATAATTATTTAACCGTAAATTGATCTTGATATAAATGGCTATTTTTAGAAAAAAAATAACATAATTATGATACTTTAAGACAAATAAGTATCTTTATGATAACAATTGTTATAAATTATCTAAAACTTTCATCAGATATTGTATGTGATACCAAATCTACCGTGATGTAAGTCATAAGTGTGATGTTTTGGATTACTCAGTACACGACACATTTTCTTTTACGTCGCTTGAATGTTTTACAAAAAACATTTTCAGTAAATGGATATCTAAACGACGGTCCTTATTTCGTGCCGGTCGTGGAACTCGAGCTCATGCCTATCCAGCTTTGAGTTTAGCGCTCTACCAATTCTACTCCACCCCGTAAGGATGCACGTTTCACAATTTAAAATAAAACATCAATAATTTTTCAAGTTTTCAATATTTTAAAATTCTTTGAATATGCTCGTGCTGGCACATTCAAACCAATGTTGAGTGTACAAAGTTAGTTTTTAACTTTAAAGATGCTAACGATTGTGAGGATTTGAGCAATGTTTATAAAGTCTCAATTTCCAGTGATGGTGATATTCCTGACTGTTTCTCCTACACGTGGTCCATCCTGGACTAGGTGCCCCCAGGAATCTACACTAATAACAGCAGGGCTTGAGTGCACAGCGGTATAACTGGGCTTCCACTACGGCGAGTGGGTGTAAGCATTGATTCAGAGTACTTAAGAACTATCTTACCGTATACGTATACCATATGTAGCCATTGGGTTAATGGAAATAACCTTGAGAAATATCAGGCGGCTTTGTATATTTTTGTGAACAGTAGCGCTGTTACAATGATGCCGTCTATTAGCTAAGATTTTTTATTATTTTCCTACGTTTGTCAGACTTATCAAGCTATTGGATTCAATTATTTAATACGGCGTATAAATATAGAAAATAACGGAAAAGTGGCTATGTCACCAACCTAAATGAATGGATGAATTTTTAAGTTCATTAAACTTAGCTTTGTTATTATGTGTATTTTCTTTTAGTGTAGTATTTCTTGTAAATTTAAATATTAAATATTTTTATGCTTGTATCCTATATTTTGCATCTTCTAAAATTAATTATTATTGCTAACATATTAACAAAGAAAAAATAGTTACATAAATGCAGTCTAACGTAAATTTTTTTAGATAACTTATTTGTTGTTCAATGTTGCCATGGTAACGTAAAAAGTTAAACAAAATACGTATAATTTTAAATATAACTGCAATTTATTTCATACTGGATACGCCGTAAGTTATCAAAAATGCGTTAAAGATTAAGAAGCCAAAATGTGATTAATTGACCTTTTCTTACACTATGAATTATTGTAAATTCAACCGCAGCATGTGTGTCAGATTGTGTAAGCACTTGTAACTATGTAAAGACATAATTACCGTCTGAAATTGTTTAGTTAATAATTTATTTAACAGATATATGAATGTAACAATTACCATCTGGTTACTTAAATACTATTTAAAAAATTCTAAAAATAAAAATATTTTAATTATATATTTTTATATTTGCGTAGTTAAAAACAAATTGTCCCAAGTTAAAACAGAAAAAACAGAACTTGTCCTGATATAAAAATATTTTCATTTTGCTTCAAAACATTTGCGTTATAATGAACGTTCAAATCCCATCACCGGCCCACTAAAATGCGGGCCCACGTTTGGATTCGCTAAAATGTCCACTACTGAAAGATGTTTCTAATAAATCATTCAAAGTAATAAACATTAAAAAAAATTCGTATCACACCATAACAAACTGTTAAACCTGTGCATTATGCTAGGACTTATATGATAAAGGGCCTACATGGAGGGATTATTTACTCGCTTGTTAGCGGTAATAAAGCATAGCATTTGAGAATAGTGAGCAATTAGCATAAATTAGCTATAAATAAAAAAATTACAAGGCTAGTTTCAAGCGCCCGTAGCTCAGTGGTTAAGGCGCTAATCTGACACTAGATAGAGCGTTGGTTCAAGTGCATGTGTATGAAACTTGAAAGGTGTAAGCACTGCTGATGATTCCAAATAAGGATGAAACAGCTGAGTAAAACCAAGTGGATTTATTATTCAACTGAATCTAACAGATCTAATAATTTACCCTTAAAAAGCAATTAATAAACGAATCTTGTTGATTAATGTCAGCCACAAAATAGACCAATAGCTGCGCGTGTTGATCACGTGCACCTATTGATCTTTAAAATTTAATTGTCCAACTTTGTGACTCCCGTGTAGAATTTGGAAAGTACAGGCATGTTGGCAAATATAACCCGGCAATGGATCAATCCATCGGAGTCGGTGTGGTGTCAGCAAACGAAGGATGCCAGTCGACGTGTGGCAGTCCAAACGCCTATTGGACTGAATACAATGAATGGTCCGCTGGTTTTTATGATTTTTGGCGTCATCTGCAGTATTCTACTTCACTTTTTGCAACTCATTTATTTCAATTTTTTTAAATCAGAGGTAAATTTACATATAACTGGTATTTTGTTTTAATTTTTTAAATATTTTTAACAGTTATTGTTAAGTAAGCATTGTTTACTCTTGGTCGTGGTTGTGTAAAGAAAGATAGAGAGTTACAAATTAAGGCTAGTAATTCTAACTTTTTAATATATATATATATATATATATATATATATTATATTATATAATTTTTATTTTATGTTTTCTACTTTGAATGTTTTACGTGAAACATCTTTCAGCAGTGGACAATGATTATTATTATTATTATTATTATTATTATTATTATTATTATTATTATTATTATTATTATTATTATTTTATTATTGTTATTGTTATTATTATTATTAAGCTTTAATATCTCACTAAAGATACATTCAGCGTAAAATACATCTTTACCATTAATATATAAAAAAGTAGTAGTACAAATAATGGGATCAAAATGAAATAGAATGTCATATGTTAATGAATATAAATATAGTCAATATAGTATGCATTTGATTTTTTTAAAAAATTCAAAATTGCTATACATAGAATGAGTCATTATAAGGCACACTTGTTACATTATACTGTAAGATGTCCAATTAGCGAAGCCAAACGTGGGCCCGCATTTTAGTGCCAGCGATGGGATTCGAACCCATGTCCACCGAGGTCCGAATTCGAGCCCTGTACCACTAGACCACCCTGGCACACACACACATATATATACATATATCTTTCAACATTCGACATCTTAGCGAAACCAATTGTAGGCTAGTATTTTATACCGGTAGTGGGAATCTAACCAATGGCTTCCCAGGTTTGAGTCGAGCGCTGTACCGCTAGATCACACCGGTTTTTAAAAATACATATTTAAATAAATAAAGCTTTCTATTGCTTTTGTTGTCAATAAAGAACAATCATTTTATTTGTTCCATAAAATTGGTTTTTTTTCATTTGTTTTATTTACGACAGCATAAAAATATTTCGGACGCGAAGCATTCCACCACTTGTGATCAAATCGATCTTACTGATATGAAACTTGAGCCTACGTTGAGAAATGCCTAAGTCGTCATTTGTCAATAATAATAATAATTAAATTCAGTTTTTTTATATAAATTATTCAATTTAATAACATAAGCATATTCATTAACTCAAACATGGATTAAAGCACATTTAATATGATTTTTTTAGTTATATGTAGCAGAATAAAATATTATCAAAAGGAAATCTTAATTATATATTTGTTCTATTGAGGGTTATGTAATTAAAAGCAAATATTTACAGCAGGATTATCTATTAATTATACTTTTTTTCGATTGAATAATATTTAACCGATAATTAATCAATAATTTTCATCTTTTTTACTATCTGGTTTAAATTGACAAAAAAAGATTGAGAGACTAAATAAACAAATGTGAAGAGATGCGATTGTTAACATTTCTAATTTTAGTTATAAATTTAATCACAAAAATGAAATTATAGTCAAGTAATGAGGACACAAACATAATTACTTCATCCATCACCTATTGTAAATAATCCAATTTTATGTCAATATTTGATTTACATAAATTATAAAAAATCGGACTTTATTTTGTATTGTTAACAGTTAAAGATATATATTTTATTCCTTTCAATGTTTATTGGGGAAACGCATCTTTCAGCGGTGGACAATTGAGTAAAGTCGAACATGCATCCGCATTTGGTGCTGGTAATGGGGATTGAATCCCGATGTTCACCCGGGTTTAATACTACTACTACTACTACTACTACTACTACTACTACTACTACTACTACTACTACTACTACTACTACTACTACTACTACTACTACTACTACTACTACTACTACTACTACTACTACTACTACTACTACTACTACTACTACTACTACTACTACTACTACTACTACTACTACTACTACTACTACTACTACTACTACTACTACTACTACTACTACTACTACTACTACTACTACTACTACTACTACTACTACTACTACTACTACTACTACTACTACTACTACTACTACTATACTACTACTACTAATTATAATAATAATAATAATTATTATTTTGTACGTTTTTTTATTTTTTAAAAATTAGTTAAGCTGAAGGTGATCTATATTTTTTGTTGGACTTGGCCTCATCAAACTCTGATTTTTTATTATATTTCACGGTTAATTACTACGTAGTACATTACCCATTGATTGTTTTTTATTTAACATAATTTGGTACTTATTGAATTATAGGTCAATTTACATGCCAGTATATATGGCTTGAATCAAACCTGAGTGAGCAAAAATAGGTTCAATCTCCACTACCGGCACTAAATGAGGACCCATGTTTATCTTTACTACAAAGTGATTCCCATAAACCATTTAAAGTAATAAAAACACACAGAAAATTAACATTTATTTAATTGAATTTGTCAACTGCTGAAATGTCCTACATAACACATATAACAAACGTACTGCAATTTTCAAGTACTTTCGAAATTTATTATTCTATTTACAGTCTATTTTGCTATAAACAAAGATTGTTCAGTGTATATACACGTTTTACGCAAAAGCGCTTTTCCAATTTTATGTGACATTTAATTCGGTTGAATAAACTGTTAATTTCACTTGTATCAGCTTCAATGTGTTTTTATTATAATGTAGCGGTGACAATCGACGAAGATAATTCAAAGTCACAACTAATAAACAATATTATTTTATTTTATCAAAAATTAACATTTAATTTTTGAGAATTAATATTTTTCGAATTTGACATTTTTGTTTGAATGTGTCAATGGTGCATACCGGTGGGAACGGCTATATAAACAACTGTTCCCACGCCGTTCGGACACTTCCGTTCGTCCAACTACCATTTGGTTCCTTCTTTGTTTTATCCCTGTAGTGTTTGACAATAAACCTTTTCTCGTCCAGTTTTTGCGTTCTTATTCATTACTCCACGTCATCAGTAAAGACGTTAGATATTGGGGGAAATTGTGACTAGGCAAGAAATCACGCAACTTTCGACGACAAACAACGTTGCTTGTTCTATTAAACCGCCCCATCGCGTTAATTAGTGAAACTAGGCTACGTAGCCTTCATTGGAGGCGAGTTCATATTAATTATTTTGGCTATGCTTTTAAAACACAAGCAATAATAAGTAAATCTTTTATTTATTTATTTTTAAATTTTCTATGTGTAAAACGTTATAGGAATTATAATCAATGTGCACAAGTGTATATACATTGCTTCCGAAATATGGACAAATATTTTATTCACTAATTTTAATAAGCACTGTTATTTTTTATTTAGTATTTTGAAATGTTAATTTTACACTTTGACATTCCCAGGCTTTAAATCAGTTATAAAAAATTTTTTCTATTAATTATTTTAATTATCGAAAGTAAATTTTTAGACGTTTGGCTAATACGGATAAAGGAATTGATCACGTACAACAAATTGAACTAAAACAGTTTATACTCCAATAGTTTGATCCGTTCACCTTAACTGGATAGAAAGAAGACGAACAAAATGGAAGAGTTTATTGTTTTGTAACCACAAGTCACGTACGCAAAACAAAAGTGAAGCTAAAGGAAGCTTCCAGGATATTCGTTACATTAAAACAACAAAAAATATATACAACAATAATAACAACAATACTAATAATAAAATTGATTGTTATAATAATAAAAATTATAAGAAATAGTTTTTAATTATTTTCTTTGATAACGAAACCGAAACGCTACAAATTATGCTAAAAAATTAATTTCAAGAATTATTAACTAAAAATAATATATTTAATTTAAAATTATTCTATTTTGTTTATGCAAAATTTGTTTATATAAAATTTCCAATTTGTTTTCAACTATATTATAAAATATATTTTGTTTACATATAATATATAAATCAAATTAATTGATCAAGTTTGGAATTACGTTTTAAATCAATTTATCAACTAAGTGGTAAAACATTTTTTAAATAGTCAATTTGAAATATGCACTAACTGAATTAAATAAAATAATATAAACACAATAATTTCAATAATTATAATATAGAGGGATGTACCTCATAAATATTTACTAGTTTTTTGTATAAATTATTAAAAATAAAGTTGATACCAGGAGCTATGTATAACATTTTTGTAAATTAAAAATTTTCGCACTTTTTGTATACAACACATTTAACAATAAACGTTCAAATTAACATTATAAACATTACCATTGCAATAACTTTGTATAAATAAAATATGAGTTTGTGCACAGTAATGTTAAATTAAATAAATAAAATGTACAAAAAATAATGTAATATTATTTTATTTTATTTATTTTTATTGATGGTAAAAATGTATTTTTAGTAAAGTATTAAAGATTATTATAATAAAAATAATAATAAAAAATTAAAAAAATATTCGTAAAACAATTATAATTTTACTACAAAAACGGTTTTATTAACATATTTATTATAATATTAGTAATAATTTGTACAATTTAACAAAACTAATTTTTAAAACAAGTTAATCTGAGAAAATTCAACTTTATAAAAAAAATTATTTTTGGAGTTCAGAAATTTTAGTAAAATTAATTGAATGTCTGTATTTGGTAGAAAAAATAGTAAAGTTTAAACTCTCGCTCACTTAAGTACCAATCCAGCATCTTTGCCACGCCACACTAACAAAAATTTAATAGGATAGAAAAAAACCATATTATTCCATAGGTTATAATGTTAAGACAAAATATAATTTACATAAAATTTCATAAAGATATTTGCTTGAGTTTGAAAACAATGTTAAAATAATAATTGCAAAATTTGTTCATTAATTATTTAAATAAATAAATTATTATAATTGTTTTTATGTTTTATATAATAGCATTTTTAATGTTAAAAATACATTGAGAAAATAGTTGTAAATTAAAAATAAAATTAGTAAACTTTGGTTGCTTATAATGTTTAATATTGTAAGTTAAGTTAATAAATAAACAATACTAAACACTATATTAAATTTTACTTAGTTGGTATTGGTTGAATGGCATTAATATAAAATTATTTCTATATAAAACAAAATTCAATTAATTTTAAGTAATAAATTTTAACAATATTGAATAATTACACTAGAAATGTTAACTTCTAAAATAATAAAACTGCAATTTATCTAATAAATTAATTAGGTAACGTTAATAAAAAGTTAATTTATATGTTTCACTGTGTTCACGTTTATAGCAATAATTTATTTTATTTACATCAGGTAACATTTCAATATTTTATTTAAAAATGCTAGTCTAATAATTATAATTTTTTAAAATTACAAACTTTAAATATTACTTACTATGTAAATATCAAACAAATATAAATATAGTTACAATATTGAGATATATGGTGTAAAACTATGTAATATTTTTAAAACGTGATTATAAATACTTTTTATAAATATTAAAATAAATGTTTTATTATCATTTTAAATAATAAAATTTTATTTCACAAAAATATTTTAATTATACCAATTTTAACATTATTATTACGTTTCATATTCGTTTTTTACGTCAACAAAACGCATTACAACCACAAAATACAACAAAGTACATTTTAAAATAATTTGTATAAAATTATAAAACAAAAATATATATTGTAAATAAAAAAAGTTTTTCATTTATAGATTTACTATTTATTAAAATTAACTATTTATTTTGTAATTAATTATTAATAATGACTAAGTGGTGCATAAATAATTTGAGTATTTTTAATAAATGTACTTTAAAATATTACGGGTATAATATAATGATAATAATAATAATATTGTAGGTTGCTTTGCGTTTCACGTAAAGTAAAGTAGTCTTTTATTAAAAAAATGTTTTAATGTCTTTAAATAGCATTTTGTAATTTTTACTCTCAAGGCAAGGCGCTCGTCACGCTAAACTACAAGTAAGGGTGTTATCTTATATTATTTCTTCATTTTTAAAGATTATTACAGTATTTTTCCAATGTAATACAAAAATTGTTTTAATATTACTTTTGTACACTTTAAATATTTGCTCATTTTTTTTATCATTTTTAACTATTTTCACTATATTCCTTAAAATTTCGTTTTGATTTCCAAATTTCGTTTATGACAAATCCCTTCTTACCTCACTCTTTATTTTATGTATCCCGACAATTTTAAATATGTCAAAACCGAGGATCAATTAAAGTTTCGCCCACTCAACTCGTGTATCAATCTGTAACTTGTAATAATGGTTTTACATTTATTTATTTATGCTACAGGGTTCAGGTTGTTTCACGAATTAAGTAGGAGTCGAACTCTTTTGATCCTCGGTTCAAATGTTGTCGCAAATTTTTAAGAGGAAATATAAAATAGATGGTGACGTAAAGGAGGATAAGCCACACACAAAATTTTTAATTAAGACAAAACCAAGGTAAATACTGGAAGTTAACAGTCATAGAAAACGAGCAAAACTTATAAATATACAATAATAATAATAAAATAAGTTATGTATTATAATGCAAAAACACCGCAATAATCTATAAGATAAAAAAAAAGAAAAAAAAGAATAACACTTTAATGGACCTGTAGCGTGACGAACTCCTCACTTCGCGTGTAATTGTCATTATATATTTATTATGTTATATATGTTATTATATATTTTCTATTTATTTTTTACACCGTACGTCTCTGATTCTTATCTTAATCTTTAAAATTAATTAATTAATTTTTATCATATATATATATATATATATATATATATATATATATATATATATATATA
>JAKXYG010001417.1:617500-803456 GCA_025895645.1 Cardicola forsteri | reverse complement strand
ACCAGATAGGGCATGGGTTCTAGTTCATGTGTCTGTGTAAAACTTGAAAGGTATGCGCTGCTGATGATTCCAAATAGGGATGAAACAGCTGTACAATGCTCCTGGTTGACTTAAAAACCCAGTGGATTTATTACTCAAGTAAATTTAACAATTCTAATATAACAAGTATAAAAACAAATAATCCCTTAAAAACCCATTGATAAATGCCAATTATCCAGTGTCTTCAAATGCTGTGTGTTACTACAAAAATATGTAAAATTGTGTAAATTGCTTTCAATATGTATATGTGTTTACTTCACTATTTACAAACTTAAAAATAATTATTTCCAAACAAATACAGAATACTTCATGTTATTACCATTTTTATTTTTAATATTTACTTTTGAAACACGTTTATAAATAAAGATAAATTTAGGTATTGCAGTATTGCTCTAAAAATTGCAGCTTATTAGAATTTTGTTTTTTAAATACAAACGTTACTGTCTTTTTTGATTCTACTCCAAAAAAAACCCATTAAAATTGCTCAAAAAATAACGATTTAGTAGATTGGAAAAAAACGATTATATAATAAAGGATCAAATTAAATACAATTGTCGACAAAGGGATTGATTAACTTTCGTCGAAGGAAGTTGCAATAGTCATGCTACTGAAAATATACAAGTGAACATACACTTGTTATTATAACATGGATCAGAAGTAATTTAATCTAGCCAGTCCCAAGCCTGGATAAAGGAGGAGGGTTAGAGCGCAAGATTAGCAACCTGGCCTTTGTAAAAACTTTATACTGCTGTGGAAGCAATACAAGAGGACGCCATTCCGGAAGCCAACGGCAAAGAAGTGATTGCACGTATCTCGATGACAGGGTTAAGTGAAAGCCGATAGGAAGCTCAATCTTCGATTTGCAGAATTCTCAATACCAACGAGACTTTGTTGTTGTTGTTTTGCTGTAATTGTTGTCTTATTGCCCCATGCTTATTTTTAAAACAAAAGGGTTTTGTATAATAATAATATATAATATAATCATTTTGTACATTAATTTCCAAAAGTGTCATTTTTTAATGTAACTAATACTATTAATAAAAATCCTTTTTATGCAAAAGTAGGTATTTACAATATAGTCCAATCAACTGTAAATGCGCCCAGTGCCTCCATTTTAACATTGTATTAATTAACTACTGCCTATTGTCATAATACTATTATTATGTCAAACGTCTATTTGACGTATGCGATAAATAAAAAAGCATTGTACAAAAACTTGATTCAATTGTCCAACTGAAGTATGCATACATGTTCGTCCTTTCGATTGCTTATTAAAAAATCTGCCAATGTGGGCTAAAGCGCCCTCAATTCGAAACTAGGTGACTATGGGTTTGAGTCCCAATGCAAAATTAAATAAATAAATTGTTTGTAGTGGAATTGTTTTTGCAACTCCACAGTAGCCAGTTCCAAGTCCAGTTGAGAAAGGAGGAGGAGAAGGGCTTGTTATGTTTTATTAATTATTATTATTATTATTTTATTATTTATGGTTATTGGCTTAGATACTTCAGTAGAAGTAGCTTTCAGCACAATATAGGAATATTTAATTGTATATCCGATATAAGTACTTTTTGTTGAAGTAAAAATGTTCTATTAAAGTGAATTTTTTGAGAAGTAATCATAATCGTTATAATTTGATTTTTTTAAACTTGTGTATTTTAAATGTTTTAAAGTGAAAGAAAAAAGAAGAAAAAAAAGTACTGCTAGTCAATGTAAAATATAATTGTGCATATATTTTGTGCATATATTTTTGAGTAGTGCTTATTATTATTATTATTACAAAACCCTTTTGCTTTAAAAAATAAGCAATAAGACAACAATTACAGCAAAACAACAACAAAGTCTCGTAATTCAAAGAGAACATGAGACAACAAAATGTTTCTATGTATTTGAACATTTTGTTAAACGTTTTGCTTGTGCCCATGAAACATTCATTTCAATTAAATCTTCCCGAATAGTTTTTAGCCAAGTTTTCTGTGGTCTGCCAACCTTTCTTTTACCATTTACAATTGTCCATTCTAAAACTGTTCTTGCTAGTCTTTTGAGCGGTAAACGCAGAATTTGACCAAGTAATTTTCTTTGTCTAATTGTAATGATGTCATGGAGTGAACGAGAGTCAGTTCTTCTCATGATCTCATTATTTGAAATGTAATCGCACCAGGTAATCTTTAAAATACTTCTAAGACACCGGCGATAAAAAACATCCACCATCTTATCAATTTTGTCCGTACGTTTCCACGTTTCACTCCCATATATTGCCGTAGGAATGATTATTGATGCGTACACACGAAGTTTTGTCTTTAGGCGAATGGGAGAACATGACCATATTAATTTGAGTCCATTGAAGACTGACATTGCCTAACCAAGTCTGACTTATAAAGTTTTAATTTCTAATGATGGTGATATTTCTGACTGTTCCTCCTTCATGTGGTACATCTTGGATTAAGCGTTATAACTGGGCTTCCACTTCGGCGGTG
Organism: Cardicola forsteri; assembly: GCA_025895645.1. Taxonomy (NCBI): domain Eukaryota; kingdom Metazoa; phylum Platyhelminthes; class Trematoda; order Strigeidida; family Aporocotylidae; genus Cardicola; species Cardicola forsteri. Next base: position 800,943 of record JAKXYG010001417.1, on the reverse strand, counting down.
GGTGCAAGTATACATCTAGTACACTTAGACGGTATCATAAGGTATATTTATACCATAAGATAGACTTTGGCCTAATAGAAATAATTCTGACAAAAAATCAGGCGACCTCGTCAGTCTTTGGTTTGTTAATGTGAGCCCGCATTTTAGTGATGGAATTCGAACTCCCCATGCCCAAGGTAAGCAATTTAGCCTCTGTAAAAAATAATATAGCTAAAGAAATATCAAAAGGATACAATTTTATTTAACTACGGCAAAGTATTAAAAACAGCATGCTTCCGATGACGTGGTCCAGTGAAAATCCGAATAGACTGTCAAACTTTGATATGCACGATTTTTAAAGTGAGCAATTTAATGTGCAATCAAATCAATTACATGGAACCATCTGGTTGCCCCATGCTTTTAGAACAAACGGATTTAAATAGATAAATTAACCAATCAATAGTAATAATAATAATAATAATAGTAATAAAAATAAGAATAATAGTGTTTTTACGATTTGTTTTATGATAAAATTGTCAGATCTACCAATTATATACTTTTACATGCACAGGGTTTGAGTCTGTGTAAGACTTGAGGCCTATATTCACTGTCCGGAATGAAACAGCTGCACAGTGTTCTTGGTTAACTAAAACCAAGTGCATTTATTATTATTTAAAAAAATGTTTATTGCCTTGAATGTTTTACGAGAAACATCTTTTAGTAGTAGACATTTTAGCATTTAAGTGCCGACGATGGGATTCGAACCCATGCCCACCGAGGTCCGACCATTATTATTATTATTATTATTATTATTATTATTATTATTATTATTATTATTATTATTAATACTATAATAATTATTACTATTACTATTACTATTACTATTACTATTACTATTACTATTACTATTACTATTACTATTACTATTACTTTACTATTACTATTACTATTACTATTACTATTACTATTACTATTACTATTACTATTACTATTACTATTACTATTACTATTACTATTACTATTACTATTACTATTACTATTACTATTACTATTACTATTACTATTACTATTACTATTACTATTACTATTACTATTACTATTACTATTACTATTACTATTACTATTACTATTACTATTACTATTACTATTACTATTACTATTACTATTACTATTACTATTACTATTACTATTACTATTACTATTACTATTACTATTACTATTACTATTACTATTACTATTACTATTACTATTACTATTACTATTACTATTACTATTACTATTACTATTATTATTATTATTATTATTATTATTATTACTATTATTGTTATTATTATTACTATTATTATTATTATTGTTATTATTATTACTATTATTATTTGGTAAATGTGACAATAATACGAATTGCATAAAAATGAATAAATAAAATTAAAACTACTCAACACCGAAAACCTACTTTTGGCAGTCGAATATCCTTGATATCCCATTGATGGTGCTGATGCTGTTGATAATGCGACACTTGACTCGATTCCTGATTTCCATAACAATCATTGGCATAGTCCACATTTTTACAAATGGTGTTGTTTGTAGAATATCCGCCGCCGCCAGCAGTACCAATTGGAGCATAAACGTTGCCCGCCGTTCGACATTCAATGCCAATAGCAGGCAGTGTCGTAGATGACGATGCTTCGTTTGTGATCCACACTTGGCTATGGTCGAATTGTTGTGACGATGGAACATGACTAAGTACACTTGGCAGTGACGTGTTGTATGGTTGTGAAGTATATTCAATATGAGCGCTATTCGATGACTTAATATCAATACTAGGCAATTGAATGGTGTAATGATCAACACTCGAATGATTGTAAATAGGTTGTTGTTGTTGATGATGATCTTGATTAGGATGATCATGATAGTGGTCTGTGGGTTTGCAACCAAGCAACGTTTTCGTTCCAGCCGAATAAATAGTAGTCAGGCAGTTTTTGGTCAAACTAAGCATAGGCAAACTTGTTGTGCTGGTTGCAACACTGCTTGACAAGTCCACATGATGTATATAAGGCGTAGTAGTGCCCACATGATTGTAGTCAGTAATAGCGGTCAACGATAGTGGTAGTTGGGGTGGGGGTGGAGACAACGATGAAGACGAAAGTGACGAGGAAGCAGACGACGACGAACAAGCTACCGGTGTACTGGTGTGCATAGGTTCCAGTGCAACCGACAACAATTCCTGGCTAACACTGGGCAATTGGGACATGCTATAGAGGCCATAGTCTTGCTTTGACTCGTCACCATCATTGGGTTTGTCACTGTACAAAGTCGAATTGAGCATGTTTTTGTCATGATACGTGGGCTGATGACAATGATATGCGGGTTTGGTTATTGACGGCAAATTTAACGAAGGCAGCGATTCACCAGACCATTTAATTTCCGATTTCATTGGATAAGACATGTTGTTGGTAGATTGCATTTGTGGGAAGTCAATGTGGGTACCCCAAATGTTTCATATGTGCCTGTGTATATGGGTGTATGTGTGTGTACTTGATTTCCTTGACTTGGATAAAAAATATCTGGTTTATGTTTTGATTGAAAAGGCCAAAAATGCTGGTAGGTATTTCTTTTTTGCCAGAACATTTATAGTCACAAATACGGGTATGTTTTAAATAGATGCATTTGTGTGTGAATGTATGTGCGTTGCATGTAAGCACTGGATTTAGTCTAGACAAATGACCGTGATTTAATAAAATCGACCAATAGGATGAAAGAGGGTGAGAAAAATTAAGCAAGTGTCAATGTTCTATGGACCAATCAGAAATTTGCTAATTTCCTATTGGATGCTTAACAAATTTTTGGGTTTTGTACACAAATAATTGGAGATAATTTGTGCGTAAAAATGTACAAGGCTACAAAACACTGTGAATGATTATTTAACTTTAAAATTTCTATTTAGTGTATGCAAAAAGAACCTCCCATTTTTATTATTATTATTAGTAGTATTAGTAGTAAAAATTGTTAATACTTTTGTAGTTATTACTACTATCATTATAATTACTATAATAATAATAATTATTATTATTATTACTATTATTATTATTTTTATTACTATTATTATTATATTATATATTATGCAAAACCTTTTTCTTTAAAAATAAGCATGGGGCAGTAAGACAACAATTACAGCAAATCGAAGATTGACCTTCCTTTCGGTTTCCAATTAACCTTGTCATCTGTGTAACTCCGTCATCCAGATACATGCGATCACTTCTTTGCCGTTGTTTGCTGGAATGGCGTCCTCTTGTATTGTTTCCGTAGAAGTATAAATTTTTTTACAGAGACCAGGTTGCTAACCTTGCGCTCATACAAGATTGATATGATAGTGGATATTTTTCATCGCCGGTGTCTTAGAAGTATTTTAGAGATTACCTGGCGCGATTGCATTTCAAAAAATGAAATTATGGGGAGAACTGACCATCGTTTACTACATGACATTATTACGGTTAGGTGGAGAAAATTACTTGATTAAATTTTACGTTTACTGCCCGAAAGACCAGCAAGAACGGTTTTGGAATAGACAATTGTAAATGGTAAAAGCATGGTTGGTAGACTACAGAAAACTTGGCTAAAAACCATTCGGAAAAATCTAATTAAAATAAATATTTCATGGAATTAAACAAAACGTTTAGCAAAATGTTCGAATACATGGGAAAATGTTGTTGTTCGTTTTGAATTGTAAAACTTTGTTGTTGTAGCGATTGTTTTATTGCCTCATGCTTACTTTTTAAAGCAAAAGGATTTTTCAATAATAATTTTTATTGAAACAGATTAGAAGAATGACTACTACAAATACAAACGATTTTCTACAATTTTTTATTCGACATACAGAAGGTATATATTTTTTAATGTTTGCTACTTTGAATGTTTTACGAGAAATATCTTTCAGCAGTGGACATTATAGCAAAGTTAAACGTAGGCCCGCATTTTAGTGCCGGTGATGGGATTCAAACCCATGTTCACCGAGGTCCAAATTCGAGCGCTGTACCGCTAGACCATATTATAGGTACAACTAACTCAATTCATCCATCAATAGGGGTTGGTAACGTGGTCACCCATTCATTATTTCTATATTTGCAAAGTACAGTAAACAGTTAACTCCAATGGCTTAGCGTGCACAACAAATGTAAGAAAAATACAGTTTCTTAACTAAAAACAGCATCCTTGTTACGTCGCCACTGTTCGCAAAGATTGACGAAACTGCCTGATTTTTTTGTTAGAGTCATCTCCCTTAGCCCAACGGTTACGTATACTTTAAGAGATACCTTTTAAGTAGCGTGGGTGTACACTTATTCCCTGTTGGTGTTTATTACAAGACACTATATTATAACTGAAAAATACCGCACACTTGTGAACGTTGTTGCAAAACCAAACGGGGGCCGTATTTAGTGTCAATAGTGGGAATCGAACTCACATCCACCCAATTTTGAATTGAGCCTTGGAACACTATATAAATTGGTTATCATTTATTGTACAATGTTTTGTTACTAATATAATTACTCGTATGTGTATAACAAAATAAAGAGCATTTTTTAAATTACACAATTATTAAAAACGTTTATTAAAGCAGTAAATGGGATATTAGAAAAATGTGTTGTTTTTTCTTTTTCCTATTATTACTAAAACAAAAACCATACTTGAATACAGCAGATTAAAATGATTCCTTTTACTAAAGTTGTGTACCGTATTACAAATGTACCATTTGGCAACAGCTGTAAACTTCGAAGCGTGAAAGTATGTATTGCGTTTACGTAAAAATAAAGGCCAATATCGACTACATGTTGAACAACCAAAGTCAAATTGGTGAAAATTGTCGACAACTCTCGATGTAAAATATAGTGGGGGGGGGGTTCAATGCTTAACTAGTTACACAAAAACATCCAAATATGGATAAGTTCGGCAGTCTTGAATAAAAATTTGCACCAAATACCGGCGACGCAACTCGAATGTAGGCAAATCCTGTGTCAAGTCTAGCACTTGTGCCATCTCAAGTCAACTATTCTATAAAGATGAATACATACCGCTTAATTATTTTGCCAGGATGGTGCCTGTTAGCTGATATGTGGCATATACCTTAAGATATATTTAGTGGACCCATCTGCCAAAACAAAAACCTCAATTGTATTTCGGTTCAATCGATTCCTGATCCGTATTAGTCTAAATGCCCTACATGTGACATATGGAATATCACCATAATTGAGGATTGGGACTTTATAAGCATCATTTACCCTCAACATTATTAGCATCTAAGGCGTACTCAAAAAGAGTTCATTAAGAAATTAATAGTTCTACGATCATTAGACTACACATAAATCAAACAAACACACCCATCAAGTTATATATATATAATTTAAAATTAGTTCAAATTGAATAAAAGAAGTACATAAAATTAGTCATTATTTTTGCAAAGTATTGACAATAGATGATGTCATAACAAAAAAAAGATAATCACAAAATAAAAACATAAAATAACAAACACATGAATCATTGACATAGTAAAGAAAAATAGATTGACCTTTGTAATGTTTGTAACTAAATCATCCAATCAATTAAATAACAACCTTTAAATAAAGTTTTTCACCCAAACTACTTACAAGTAGCTAATTTATATAAAGTAAAATTAGAAAAATAATTTCGTGTATAAAAATCGCACAAAGTAGGGCGTCTTTGTAAATTGACACAAAATAAGTCAAAACAAAGGACCAATCAAACTAAAAAAACTTGCTGCATGTAGTATTCAACATAATATAGTGGCAATGCTACACAATTCCACTTCTTCTCTATTTCCCATTTGTTGAACAATCATCACCCATGCGAGTTATTGTACAAATTCAAAATTCTAGTCATTTTCAGAAAAAATGGATATAATTTCACGCTACGTTCAATGCACAAACCTTAATACTGTTCCTTATAAACTTAACAAAAAGAGTTTCAACTGTTGACCAAACAAGTACAATCATTATCGGTAACATTGAAATGTATATTTGGAATCAACCTTAAAAACTTGTGTACATAATTGTGCAAAAATATAAACAAATGTCCTTTGAATAGCACTGCACCATCAGCAAGCGTTGCAAATGCATCTGAAGGAGCCGTCATGTTGGAATTCGAGAACGTAGATAGTCCAGTACAGCCGAAGTTCCTTTGGCAACTACATCAGGACGCGGAATACGGAAACAATTGCCTTCAACACGCAAAACTCTTTAAAAGAAAACAAGTATCAACCTCCTCTATAATAATAGCAAAGAAGATTGTAAAAATAATGGCAATGATAGAGTTAAACAATAGGAAATAGTAAAGTAATTCGTCTAACTGAGGGGACTAGTTAGATCCTCTGTACAGACTTGAACAATGTAATTACAGTGCTAAAATTGTAAATGTACACATAAAAAGAACTAGTAGTAAATTGGTTCTACGTAATTCTAACCTAGCCAAAATATCCTACTTGAAAGTTACGATAAAGAAACCAGTAAATTGATTTCTTTCAAGTAGAACCAATTGTGCTATTGAGATTGCTTTCAATCTATAGTGTTCAAAATGCACAGCCAATCATCGTTAGATCCCCAACTCTTTAAAGAAGAAATAGTGATTGAGTTTGTACTCAAAATGCTCTAACAACCGGCATTTGTAGCTATTATATATATATATATATATATATATAGAGAGAGAGAGAGAGAGATAGTTACTGCTTTGAATGTTTTACGAAAAACATCTTTCAGCAGTCGACATTCCGGCGAAGCTAAACGGGGGTCCGCATCCAGTGCCGGTAGTGGAAATGGAAGCCAAGTTTGAGTCGAGTGCTGTACCGCTAGACCACCTCGGAGTGTAATCGTAATTGCAAACATTACCTTCCATAGCTTAGAACATATGACCACTTATTTGTGATTGATTAAAATGTGCCTTATGTATAGGAATGCTAATAATCCTCAGAGATCCCTAATCCATGTTAGTTCTAAATCTAAAATGCACTACATAGAAGTACGAATGATGATGATGATCATTTGTACCACATTTCAATTCCAACTGACAAAACACGTACTTCAATTGATTCGACAATCCCAACCGAGGAGGCAATTGTCCAATGTCGTTGTTGGCCAAATTCAGCACACAAAGTTGGGGCGCTCTGTCGGGATGGACGAGATCGGGATTGGGACAAGCGACCAAGTGACAGCTTTCCAGCGATACACATTCGAGGTGCAACGCAAGTTGGCGGTCGAAAATGACTTGTTCGACACACTCCATGCCAATTGGATTGAAATCGAGGTGCAATTCGGTTAGACGTGCCAAGTGGATCAAATTGCGTGGCACCGACGTCAGTTTGTTGCAACTGTGCAATTGGGAAACATGTATGGCGTGACGACGTTCAATTCATGTTGGGCAATCAAATCGAAAGCGTCTCATTTTCAATTTTTAAAAGAAAACACACTTTTCTACCAAGTAGACCAAGGATGGCATTTCGTGGCAGGACTCAAATCCGTGACCACGTAGTTTTGAGTCATCTGTGTCACTCTGGTACATGCTTGGTGCAAGAAAATTGCGTTACGTAACACAAAACTGTCACATTATAAACATGATATGTAGGCATAATGTCTGACTTGAAACAAACAAGACTGTGGATGGATGATGTCAACTTGTTGTGATTGTGACGTAACAACGTTTCAAAATGTTGTCGTTCATTTGGGCTAAAGGAAGAAAAAACGAAAGTAGACACAATGTGTTCTTCTACCTTTCGAACAATACCGGAGTGACCAAGACAATAGACTAGTAGCTGGGTGAGCATAAGCTCGAATCTCACCGCAGGCAGTAAAGAGTTGGGGGGGGGGGCGTTGTTCAGTTTAATTTAAATGTTCACGTGTTAACAATGCACCGTGTACGTCCCAATTGATAAAAGTTTAATTACTTAGTGTTGGACGTTTCATCAATATAAAAATCAGTAATCATCGTCATTGAGGAATGACGTTACACAACATGAATATGATATGCGGGAATAATACAGTCAGGTTGCCACATTCATTTTTGTAATTTTGGTCGATGACGTGATCACCTCTTCATCATTTTCCATATTCATACGGCATAGTAAACAATCCACTTCGATGACTCGATGAGCGTAGCACAAACGTAGAAGAATAACGAAGTTTCTAGGCTGGTAGACGGCATCTTTGTGACCGCGAAACTGGTCGCAAACATTGACAAAGTCGCCTGATGTTTTGTCAAGGTTATCTCCCTTAGCCCAACAGCTACATATGGTATACGTATACCTTAAGATACCTTTTAAATATCCTGGGAGTGTGCCCACACCCACCCGCTGTGCACTCGGACCTTGCTCCCATTAGTCTAGCTACCTAAGGGAATCTAGTCCATGATGCACCACATGAATGACGAACAGTCAGGAAATTGAGACTTTATAAGCATTAGTCAAATCCTATGGATCATTAGCATCCCACAATTTAAAACAGAAAAACAATCAAAATCGGATTGCAAAGCACCAGTTGGAGCACTGTCAAAATGGATATAAGTAGTGTTACAAGAAGAAAGCGATCTCATTAGCACAATTTATACAAGCAACTAAACGTGTAAAACTTTAAACTGTTAATAATTCCCATACAAACATGTAACACAACTGTACAATAAATAAATGGTCCTGAATGGCTCAAACCAGTAAATTTGGGATGTTAATGATCCTGAGGATTTGAGTAATGCTTATAAAGTCTCAATTTCCAATGATGGTGATATTCCTGACTGTTCGTCCTCCACATGGTGCATCCTGGACTAGGTGCCTATAGGCATGTAGACTAATAACAGCAGGGTCCGAGTGCACAGCGGTATAACTGAGCTTCCGCTACGGTGGGTAGGTGCGAACATACACCCAGGATACTTAAAAGGTATCTAAAGGTATACACATACCATATGTAACTGTTGGGTTAAGGGAGATAACTCTTACAAAAAATCAGGCGGCCTCGTCAATCTTTGCAAATAGTGGCGACGTCACAAGGATGCCGTCTACCAGCCAAGAAACTTTGTGCTACGCTTATCAAGCCATCGAAATCGATCGTCTATACGTCGTATAAATATGGGAAATAATGAAGAGGCAACCACGTCACCAACCAAAATGAATGAAAATGAATAAAACTTCTAATATAGGAAACATTGTAAAAGCATACAACCGAAATAAAATTGTAAAATTACAACCAACAAACTTACTTGACATTTAACGTGACCAATTTGCAAAGGTCATCAATATTTTCTGGCAAATCTGTCAACAAATTCGAACTCAAGTCTAGAGAAGTGAGCGTTGATGCAAAAGCAAATAACCTACAAAATTAGAAATAAACGGTAGACATTCGTAGAAAACTGCACATGTTCCTACATCAACCATCAATGACAGTGTTAAATAGAGTATTTGTGTGCCAAAAAATTATTCACCTCTAGTATAAATGTAACGGGTTGGTTAATGTATGAAAAAATGTATACATAAAAAATCAATTATTTTAAAGTAACCATTCTTTTAAAAATTAACTAAAATTCGCTGTTGCACTTTTTTTGGTAAAATAATACAGCAGAAAAATTATGTATGATTTTACTGAAAATATTGATTTGTATTTAAAATCGTATTGTATTAAAAATCGATATTTCAGAATACATTGCTAAAATACAGTTTTTCCCGTTTGCTGACAAAAATTATTGTGCAACTTAGCAAAGGGTTGAATAAATGAGTCGTAAAATATAACTAATTGTATTATTTTCTAGTAAGGAGCAGAGCTGACGTTTTCTTTTTGTAATGAAAAAACGAAAACAAGTTTTATAAAAAGATGCAATTCAATATAAAATGTTTTTAGCACTTTCTTTTATAGCTAATAAAACACAGATATAAAGATTGATATTTTGCATATTAAAATAGGATACTGTATATCAGTTCAGAACAATACTTCTGGGGTATCGAAATCTTTACAAGAGGTAATGTTGAAAAGACTAAACGCAATACCTCAGCCAAGAAACACAGTTATTGGCCCATGAATAATTACAATTTATAAATAAAAAAGAACAATTGCAACACAAATGGTGTCTACTCATCAACATCATATGCCAAAATGCACTTTCACTCAAGTACAATTAACAATGTTAAAAAATGAGATTACACAGTACAACCACGTGACATTGGCATGTGACTACCTACTTATTATGCAATCAATGCTTCAAAACAAAAATCACTGTTTATTTTATTAGAAAATTAAATATTTCTACCTAGTTGGCACATATTCAACTTGAATGACGGTGAGCACGGAACGAAAAAGGAAAGGCAAAAAATACCGAGTTACATCATTTTACTTCCTCCAGCTCGATATAAAAGTAAAATATGGAAGCAAACAAACAAGATTTGTAAGATGGATAATTTTTTTAATTGTCGGTGTTATAGAAGTATTTTAAAGATTAGTTGGGGGTAATCACATTTCAAACAATACGATCACGAGAAGAACTGACTCTTGTTCACTACATTGATACAATTCAACTAAGAAAGTTACTTAATTGAATTCTACGTTTACCATACGATAGATCACATCAGCAACAACCGTAGATAGCAACAAGGGCTGATAAATCGCTAAACATTTGGCTAAAAATTATCCAAGAAGACCTAATGAAACAAATGTCACGTGGTATAAAATAAAGGTTTTAGCGAAAAGTGCAATCACACACAAAAATCTTGTTGTTTCATCTTCTTCAAAACAAAAGGCTTTTGTTTTAATTCCATCATAGAAGTATTGATATTATAAATGTTCATATATCCCCTTCCAAATATATCGTTCAAAAATAAATTATTTTTATCGACGTATTCTTAACTATTTAATAAATGTAATCGTAATACTTGGGACTGGCTAGATTGAATCATTTCTAATCCAAACTACTGTAGGTAGAGTTAAAAATATGGAACGCTTCCCAAGCCTGGATAAAGGAGGAGGGTTTGAGCGCAAAGTTAGCAATCTGGCCTCTGTAAAAAATGTATACTGCTACCGAAACATTACAAGAGGACGCCATTGCGGCAAACAACGGCAAAAAAGTGATCGCACGTATCTGGATGCCAGAGTTACACAGATGACAGGGTTGAGTGAAAGCCGAAAGGAAGCTCATTCTTCGATTGTTCCAACGAGATTTTGTTGTTGTTGTTTTGCTGTAATTGTTGTCTTATTGCCCCATGCTTAGTTTTAAAGCAAAAGGGTTTTGAATAATTAATATATATATAATAATAATAATAATAATCGTAATACGTTACAGGTCATTATAAAATTAAGAGGTTATTTGTTTTCTTCGAAAGTTTGTTAATCCACTTTATAATATTTAAATGGATTGATAACGCAGTCATCTTTTCATTATTTTCATATTTCCAAAGCCTATCCAACTAGAGTTGATAGACCACAGAAAACTTGGCTAAAAACCATTCAAAAATGTCTCATGGGATCAAACAAAAATTTAAGCAAAGTGTTCAAACACATAGAATCATTTTGTTGCTCCATGCTTACTTTAAAGAAAAAGGGTTTTACAATAATAATAATAATAATAATAATAATCCAAATATGTGGCATATACCTTACAATACACTGACTAAGCTGAAGTTGATTAGGATCAACTGTACTACTAACTGGTATAATTTTACAATTATATTATTACTGGTTAGAGAGAGAGAGAGAAGGCCATTGTCAAAACTTCAAAGCCTATCCCCTTGATCGGAAAGTAAAGCTTTCAGTAATCTGCCACTATGAAATGTGACTGCTAAAAAAGGAAAGCACACGACTTAACCTAATCATGCTCCAACAACCACACCACCTATTTGAAAAAAATTAATAACGTAGTTTTTCTTAGTCAAATCTTGGCATATGGTATACGTGAAGATACATCGTTTAGTTATTCAATGCATGTTTGCACTCATCCATAAAAACACAAGTCCAAAAATATTGCCGTGCATCTAATCCAGTCCACCCATCCGCTTTGTTTTAAGTTCAGGATGCACCACATGGAATCACAAAATCATGTAAATGGTGTCAAAGTCGGTAGTGTTAAAAACATCGGCAGATCAAGCCGAAATGAAATCTTCAAACACAACATACCCCAAAGGAACGTGTTTCAAGCAACGATTAGCCAGCGAGAGACTTTGGACAGCCAAAGGTTCGTATACCGCTCGAAGCCAATCGGATGGAGAATCGTGTAGAGGCAGTTGCTTGGACTGGTCGGATTTTGGCACGATCTTGTGTGACTTAAGTCCAGCCCAATTGAGGTGACCAGATGCGTCCGCTCGACTCAGAACGGGTTCCTGATCATCTGGTTGAGGTTGGGCACAAACGGGTTCGATTGGGGTTTTAGGGAAAACTTTGCATTCTGATGATGTATCACGTTTGCGTAAAAGGCCTTTAATAAACTCAGTGCCATTCTGTGTAAATAGGAAAAACACATGTTGGCCTATATCATCATTAACAAAATACCATACGGGGTGGTCTAGCGGTACAGCGCTCGAATTCGGACATCGGTGGACATGGGGGTTCGAATCCCATCGCCGGCACTAAAATGCGGGCCAACGTTAGGCTTCGCTAATTGTCCACTGCTGAACGATGTTTCTCGTAAACATAAAAAACATTAAAAAAATTTAATAATTCAGTAAATAAATAGAGAAAAAAATGTAATAAAATAAAACAACGATAATAGACCGTTTAAAGTAGCAATACAATTGAAAATCCAATTCTCTACCAAAACTGTATCAAGAATTAAAAATTGAAAACCAAATTCATATTATCACAAACTAGAAACCTGGTGCTTTAATTATCCATCCAGTCTCATTCAAAAAGAGTATAATCAACGTTCGGCGTAAAATTCAAATTTTGCCTGCAACAATAAAGTTGGAAAATAATTCAACTTTTATTTAGTACCATCGGAAGCTATCTTGGATATATATGTAGCGTCGCTTAGCGAATCCTCTAATCCGTAGTGAATAAAACAAAATTTTAGTGTAGGTTAAACATTCCCATGTTTAACCTACACTACGTCACCTTTTCTATTTGAAACAAAAATAGTCAGATAATAAGCAGTTTACACACACACACACACAGTTGGACATTGAACAAAATCCTTGCTTGTGTAATGTTGAAATGAGGAAAGAATAATCCTTTGCAACATCATCATTTTGGTTGGTAACGTGATCACCTCTTTATCATTTTCTATATTTGTACGTCGAAGAATTACCAAGTTTCTTGGCTGGTAGACAGCATCTTTGTAACGTCGCCACCCGATTTTTTGTCAGGGTTATCTCCCTTAGTCCAGTGGCTACATATGATATACCTTTTAAGTACCCTGATTGAATGCTTGCACCCACCCGCTAAAGTGGGAATCCAGTTATACCGCTGTGCACTCGGTTCCTGCTGTCATTAGTCTAAATGCGTATAGGCATCTAGTCTAGGATGCACCATATAGAGGAGGAACTGTCAGGAATATCGCCATCAATGTAAATTGAGACTTTATAAGCATTAATCAAATCCTTGTAAATCATTAGCGTACTAATCTAAAACGTTCGTACTAATGATCCTGAGGATTTAAGTAATGCTTATAAAGTCTCAATTTCTAATAATGGTGATATTCCTGACTGTTTGTCCTCCACGTAGTGCATCCTGGACTAGATGCCCCTAAGCATCTAGACTAATAACAACAGAGTCCGAGTGCACAGCAGTATAACTGGGCTTCCGCTACGGTGAGTGGGTGCGAACATTCACCCAAAATACTTAAATGGTATGTAAAGGTATACACATACCATATGTAGCCCTTGGGCCAAGGGAAATAACCCTTACAAAAAATCAAACGGCTTCGTCAATCTTTGCGAACAGTGGCGCTGTCACAAGGATGCCGACTACCAGCCAAGAAACTCTGTTATTCTTCCACGTTTGTTAGACTTATCAAGCCATCGAAGTCAATCGTTTATATGTCGTATAAATATGGGAAATTATGGAGAGGTGACCACGTCACCAACCAAAATGAATGTTCTTATCTAAAAAACCACTTTTGTCGTAGTATTATATTTTAAATGCAATTCTACCGAACAAATCAAATCACTTACCGAAGCGATGTCTTGACGTATTGCGCGCAACGGATTGCGATCGACAACAAGAGCTTGCAGAGTGTCCATAAAACCCAATTCGGTAGGTAAACTGATGTAAAAAATGTTGGATACTAATTAAATGCACTAGTATAAATAAATATACATAACATAAGTTGGTGGCAGAACCACCTCTCATTAATTCCAAGTTCGCATGGCATCTCGAAAAGGTAGTCGGATGCAAATTGAACTTGGGGCGGGGGGATAAAAGAAGTTTCTTGGCTAGAAGACCGCTTCCTTGCGATAACGCCAGTGTTCACAGGAATTGACGAAGCAACTTTCTTTAGGGTTGACAAATCTACAAGCCTAACCGGCTACATATGGTAAATAGTTACTTTGAGACACCTTTTAAGTATCTTAAGTGTATGCTAGCACCAATTCACTAGACGGGAATCCAGTAAAAGCCCCAGTTATACCGCTGTGCATTCGGTCCCTGCTGTCATTAGTCTAGATGCCTGTTGGCACCTAGTCCAGGATGCACCATATGGAGGAGAAACAGTCAGAAATATCACTATCGTGAAAATATTACTCAAATCCTCAGGATTACTAACATCCCATATATATATATATATATATATATACTCCGACCAAAATACTGCAAATAAATTTGTATTTTTGTTTATTTTTCAATTTCTAGTTCGTTTTATTTAAAAACGTTTTTTACAGAAATATTAACAACTAAGAATAATCGCAATATAAAATATTCCACATTGTTTTGCATCAAACGAGGAATAATTGTTTAAAAACTTTAGAAATTGTGAGGAAGTAATAATTTATATAGACGGAATTATTAAATTCAATTCATATATTAATTATAATAATTAGTAAAATCATTTTTCAATACTCTAAATTTATGTTTTTTAAACACAAAATTTAACGTTGTAATTACCTTACAATAAAAATCTAAAACTAAAATTTCTAAAAATATATTTGACGTAAGAAATATTAATTGATTATTTTTTATAAATATTTTTCTAAAGAATTATTGGTTTTAATATATCAAAATGAAAAATGTAGTTATGTTACTTAAAAACCAAAATTTAACAAAAAATATTAGTTAAAAAAGTTGGTTTTTACTAAAAATTATTAATTTGTAATTAAAATTAAACAATAACATTAATATTCTTATGAAAACATAAATTAAGTATAACTTGTTAAAACAATACCAACACATTATTCCTTCTTTCTTAAATTATTTGCAAGAAATAAAACAATTCCTTTTTATTTAGAGAAATTATTGTGTAACCTAAAACAATTAAGTACAATAGATTTTCTAGTTATAAAATATTATTGACAATAATTCAGTTATTTGCTAGCAAGCAGCAAAAGATATAATATGTTTTAACTTATAAATCATAGAAACTTTATTTGATTTTTTTTATTACAAAAATAAAACACCAGAAGTATATTTTATAATCGTGACTTAACGATGTAACAGCAGATATGCTCAAAAATGAAGGTGACGTAGTAGTATGCGGACTTACTCGTTTATTTAATGTTATATTGTATAATAAACGAGTTCCAAATGATTGGCAACAAGGAGTAATTGTTACTCCAACCCAAAAATGGAATTCTGAACAATTGCAATAATTGGCGTAGAATAACCTTATTGCCTGTTCCTGGTAAAGTGTTTTTCAAAGTAATTCTAAACCGTTTATGTATTGCGGTAGATAAATGTATTCAAGAACAACAAGTAGGTTTTCGTAAAGGAAGAAATTGCATTGAACAAATACTCACTCCCCGTAACAATATTAAACAATCTCAAAAATTTCAGCAGTCACTTACAGTCAATTTTATTGATTTTTATAAAAGCTTTTAAGTGTTTATTAAGAATCATTGTGAAAAATCGTTAAATTTTACAGAATGCTGTTAAAACATGTGAACAGTATGTGTTCGTTAGACAAAAATTCAACTTGTTGTGTTCGAACAAAAAGTGGTGACATTGCTAAATACCCTCATAGATTTTAATAATCATAAAGATATAAATGTGACTCAAAATCCGGAAACATGTATTGATGACATTTCTGTAACTGAAATAATCTATGCAATTCAAAGGTTGAAAAATAATAAGGTAGGAGGACTTGATGAGATATCTACAGAAATGCTCAAACATGGAGGTGACGTTGTAGCACGCGAGCTTGCTCATTTATTTAATGTTATATGGCATAATGAACAAGTTCTAAATAATTGGCGGCAAGGAGTAATTGTTACTCTTTCCAAAAATGGAAGTCTGAACAATTGCAATAATTTGTGCAAAATAACCTTATTGTCTGTTCCTGGTAAGATGTTTTGCAAAGTAATTTTAAACCGTTTAAGTGTTGTGGTAGATAAATATATTCGAGAACAACAAGTAGGTTTTCGTAAAGGAAGAAGTTGTATTGAACAAATACTCAACCTCCTGACATTCCTCAATAATGTCAATTTTATTAATTTTATGAAAGCTTTTGACAGTGTTTATTAAGAATCATTGTAAAAAATCGTTAACTTTTACGGAATACTGTTAAAATATGTGAATAGTATGTGTTCGTTATACCAAAATTCAACTTGTTGTGTTCGAACAAAAAGTGGTCATACTGATGTGTTCGAAATTGTCAGAGGAATACGTCAAGAACGTATTTTGTCATTTTTTGTTCCTTTTAGTAATTAATTTCATTATGACTTGGTTCATAAATAATTTGTCTTATGGAATCAAATGGAACCATGACAGATTAACAGATTTGAATTTTGCAGATGATATTGGTCTACTCAGTAAAACCCCAGAAATGCTGCAAAATATGACAATACGTTTCAGTAATATTAGTTCTCGTGTTGGCTTACGGATTAACTGTTCAAAGACGAAAGAGTTGTGCACAATGTCAAATGATTATATGCCCATCATAATTCATAGACAAAATACTGATACTGTTAATTCTTCTACATATCTGGGTAGCATCATTGGTAAAGACGGAAAAATCAAAATTAATGTTAAAACCAGACTTCGAAAAGCAATGTCAATCTTTGATAAACTCAAATCAATATGGTCATGTTCTTCTATCCGCTTGAAAACAAAACTTCGTTTGTACGCATCATTCCTACGGCAATATATGGAAGTGAAATATGGAAGCGAACAGATAAGATTGATAAGATGGTGAATGTTTTTAAAGATTTCCTGGAGCGATCACAATAAGATCATGAGAAGAACTCTGGTTCACTACATGACATTATTAGATGAAAAAAATTAGTTGGTCAAATTCTAGGTTTACCGCCCGAAAGACCAGCAAGAACGGTTTTGGAATGGACAATTGAAGACGGTAAAAGAAAGGTTGGGGCAGACTACAGAAAACTTGGCTAAGAACTATTCGGCAAGATCTAACTGAAGTCAAAATCTCATGGGATTACACAAAACGTTTGGCAAAATGTTCGAATAAATGGAATAATTTTGTTGCCCAACGTTCGTTTTAAATTATGGGACTTTGTTGATGTTTTTTGCTGTAATTGTTATCTTATTGTCCCATGCTTATTTTTAAAATAAAAGGGTTTTGTAATAATAATAATAATAAAATTAAACAATTTCTTAATATTAATTGATTTTAATTGTTGTTAATAAAACACTGATTTAAAAGGATTGATATTTTGCACACTAAATTAGGATATATGAATTGTTGGGGGGTACATTATGGCAATGGCCTCAGCCCAGTAATGCAACATAATGTCTGTCAAGCTGGTTCCACGTTACCATGACTCAATATTAATAACATACAGCTTTCTTAAATAAAATCTCCCAAGCGTTTTGTATAACTATCCTTTCCTCATTTTAACATCATCACACAAATTAGAATTCTTCATTGGTGTGATGGCGAGGGTTGGGGTGGTGGTGGTAGTGTGGTGAACGATAGTTTTTTTGTATAATATAACACAAATCAATACATTCGTACTTGGTCAACTGATTGGCAGACACATCCAGTCGAATCAGATTGGATAAATAAATCGATATGTCACATGGCAATTGTTCGATTAAATTTTGAGCTAAATTCAGCGTGGCAATTGGACATTTGTCGAATCGGTTCCAGTCGACAGTTCGAATGCAATTGCTGTCGAGCAACAGTTCCTACAGCAAACAAAGAATGGAATAGACAATGCATTCTCAAGTGCAAGAAATTAACAATTTTATTATAATTACTACTTGTCAAAAAAAACGTTTTTTAATAATTAATTGAAAAAATTCCAACACGACGTTTTTTATTACTGCATTGAAATACTTTTTTTCAAACAGCATAACCGAAATCAATTTAAATTTGTCTTAAAGTAAAAATGAAATAAATGGAACATTTGAAGTGGTAAAAATAGAAAAACAACACCCATGGATTAAATCCAATTTTCTTTTCTTATATAGTATGAATGCATAGTCTTTCACAATTGACAGTCCTTAGATTAACAAAATAACCTGTCGAATAAATTTAAGTGCCGTGAATAACTTGAAATGGATAAAATTGAAATCAATCGTTTAATATGCCATACAAATATAGAAATAATGGCAAAATGACTACGTAATCAACTTCAGTAAAACGAATGAAATAACTCAATTTCCACATCGACCGACAAAATATTAGAATTGGAGTCACTCTGATAATTCACCTCTTCATGATTTTCCCTATTTATACGGCATGTAAACGATCGATTTCGATGGCTTGATAAGCGTAACACAAACGTAGAAAAATAACAAAGTTTCTTGACTGATAGACGGCATCCTTGTGACATCGTCGCCACTGTTCGCAAAGATTGACGAGGCCGCCTGATTTTTTGTCAGTGTTATCTACTTTAGTCCAACGGCTACATATGCTTAGTGGCACCTAGTCCAAGATGCACCACGTGGAGGACAAACAGTCAGAAATATTACCATCATTAGAAATTGAGACTTTGATAAGCATTAGTCAAATCCTCAGGATTATTAGCATCCCATTGTACTGATAAAGCGTATGCCAAAAATGAAAGTTGTCCACCTACCTTCAAACACACAAGACCGGCCAAATTTGGAATTTGCTTGAGTTTGTTGTGCCTAAGATATAATGTAGCCAACTGCATGTTGGATCGGTGCTCCACGTTGGCACAAGTGTTTTCATCCAACTTGAACGATTCCAGCGAGTTATGAGATAGATCCAAGTTTTGAAGAACTGCCAAACACATACAATCAAAGTACAAAGAAAGTAATAATGATAATAATAAAAAAATCAATTGCTTGAGTATTCTAACAAGTGGACATTTTGGCAAAGCCAAGCGCGAGTTCGCATTTAGTGCAGAAAGTGGAAATCAATCTTAGGATTTTGATAGAAATAGTACCCATCATAGCAATGCAACTAATCGTAAAGACTTAAGTAATACTCGTTAAGTTTTGATTTCCATTAACAATATCTCTAATTGCTCGTACATTCATGGATTCAGACTAAATGCATAGTAGTATAACTAGGCTTTTGTCTTAGGGGATAAGTATAAGCATAAATCCTGAATACTTAAAAGGTATCTCTTTAAGTAGACGCATGTCATAACTGTTTGTGATAAATAACAAATTATTATTACCAAAAACCATGTCAACAACCCAACAATACATTGCAGCTTAGCAACTTGGGGGGAAACTAATGTGATATTCAAAATGTAATTATAATGTTGGATTTAGCAAATTTAAAAAATAGTAGGCGATGTTCTAAAAATGACAAATTCCAGACTACCATCACTTCTTTAGCTAGGAATAGACAAGCTAATTATTTAAACAAATATTTAGTCAATGTGATCAAGCGCTAATTTAAATCCAACTGTCAACACACACACACACAAATACAGATTAAGTAAAACTATAAAAAACAACGAAATAATACATGCAATCCTCTTATAGCTATTTTCCTTTAAAACGGTACTTTAGCGTTTATGTAGTTATATTCGGTTTTTACTGTGCGGAAAATATTTTCAGCAAGTGATACCCACTTGCCAAACAAAACCCGCACACGGTGTAATCTCACGTACCGTAACTTTGGCTTGTCCAAATGCCGATTGGAAGAAAAGGAAAGGTGGTCACAAAACGTACTTAGATGGATGCTGTCCAAGACGATCTTTACACTATTTTGGCCGGCACTTTATCTTGGAAACAATGGCAAAGTCGTTGGACTGGTATATCTGTGCACGTCTCCGAAAACCGCGTACAATGGAAAGGAATTGTACGGGTTGCTACGAGAACTTGGAACTAACAAAGAGGTGACTTTGCTATAAACTTTTATTATTATTATTATTATAACGCAACTATTAATAATCAATATGAACTGCGTCAAGTGACCTAAAATACCAACAATTTGTTCAATTATTAACACATCGAAATATGGTGCACGTTGGATGCATTGACTTTTTCCAGTTTTCCAGCCTCGAAACATTGTTCCAATTGGCATAAAAAAGAAAAGTTCGACACGCACGCACGCACACACACACACACACACATCAACATTGCCCCAATTTTGTTTCTCCACTCCATTATTCGAATGTCTAACAAAAACATTTTTCGATAAGTCGACAATTGTAAAAAGACCTTGACGAAAGCTTGCATGCCGTGGCCCTATCGTGGACTTAGCTATACTTGCAATTCGGTAGAGTCAATATTCTTAAATTACAAGGTAAGTCATTCGTAAGAGTTCCGTCTATGGATTGAGACAACTGAATTAGCGTATTCCGAGCATCACCTCATCTACATAGACTGAATTTGGCATACATGTACTTGCAACCCACTAGTGGCACAGATGGTCATATACACACACAACTCCTGTCCAATGAAAGGTCTTGTTTAAAAAACGTATCCCTATTGACAAAACGGTCAAACATATAAAGGCTTAACAACAGATTCAAACAGCCTACAACTTACGATAGAGCTCTCCAAATAAATCCGGTTCAATCGATTGCAAACAATTGTGGTGTGCGGAAAATTGTCTTAATTTGAGCGGCAACTTGGACGGCAAATGTTTGAGTCGATTATTTGAAATATCCTTTAGACAATTGATTGAAAAAGTTGGATAAACATGTCACATTGGAAATGGCCCATTAAACAGTATTTTTGGAATATACCAGTAAGGTTACAAGTCCCATTTATAAGCAATATGGGAGGTAAATAATCTTGAGGATATGAATAGGGCTTATAAAGTCCCAATTTTCAATAATGGTAATTGTTCGGTTTTTCCTACCTTAACGTGGCGCATCCTGAACTCAAACTAACATGGATCAATAATCGAGTGCACAATGGAATAACTGGGATTCCACCATAGCGGATGGGTACAGGTTTTACAATTGTCAGATTCACTTGAATAACAAATCCAATTGGTTTTTAAGTCAACCAGGAACACTGTACAGCTGTTTCATCCTTGTTGGGAATCATCAGCAGCGCATATCTTTCAAGTTTTACACACACACACACATATGAATTTGAACCCACGCCCTATCTGGTGTCAAGCCAGTGCCTTAAACCACTGAGCTACGAGTAGATGACCTTAGTCCTGTAAATCTATTATTTATAGTGAATCTAATCAATTCTAATTGCCCAGTGTCCTCAAATGCTGCTACGCTACCACCGGTTTAGCGAGTGAGAGAACCTTTTCTCTAGGACTATACCAGGTTATTTAACACGTACCTTAGGATACACGTAGAAAATATGTAGTTGTTGGTCTAGGGAAGACTACCTTAATAAAAAATTTGGTAATTTTGGTAAACAATGGTACCGTTATAAAAATACTATCTATTAGCCAAAAAATTCATTACTTTTTTACGTTTGTTGTGTATGCGATGTTTCTTGACACGTCATAATCTGAGAAGTAATCGTTTAAAGTTCTTTACAAATATGGAAATAATGAATAAATGACCTTATCACCAATCCATTCATTTAATAACATTCGTGAGTTTAATAGTCTTACTGAAATTGTACCAAAAATTGGATTTGAACTATCGTGTCACTGCAGACCGGTGGTTTGATGTATCCTATCCAATCGACCACAACTGTTCGTCCTCCACGTGGTGCATCCTGGACTAGGTGTACATAGGCATCTAGACTAATAACAGTAGGGTCCGAGTGCACAGTGGTATAAAGGAGCTACCTCTTCGGCGGGTGGGTGCAAGTATACACCTAGAGTACTTAAAAGGTATCTTAAGGTATACGTATATCATATGCAGCCATTGAACTAAGGGAGATAATCCTGACTCAAAATCAGGCGGCCTCGTCAATATTTGTGAACAGTGACGTCACAAGGATGCCGTCTACCATCCAAAAAACGTATTTATTCTTCGACGTTTGTTACGCATATCAAGCTATCGAAGTCGATTGTTTTATATAAATATGGAAAATAATGAAGAGGTGATCACGTCATCAACCAAAATGAATGAATGACATTTAATAGTGCAAATTTACTTCTATTAGGATATATCACAATAATATATTTTGTAATTAAGTTTTGGATAATAAATAATAAACCATGTAGTTTGTGTTGAAAATCTGTCAACACGTTGCAACACATGTTCGTGTCATACGTGGGCTTGGTACTACCAAGCTGTCAAATATAAAACAGTTAGGAACATGAACTAACAAAATTAAACATTACGAAAAATAATCATTAGAAGGTTTTTGTCAACTGAACTAATGAAGAACTAAGAGAATGCAGAAGTTAATTAATTACACATTTTGAAAAACGGTTCAAGATAGTTTACAGTAGCATGAATATTTTTATTAGTCAAATGGTCATTAACTTATTAACTATTTATATTATTTGTTATCAATGGGATATTAAAAATCCCTAAAGATTTTAAAATCTATTTCAAATAATATTTTTATTCATTAATTTTTTTATTTTATGTTTGCTACTTTGAATGTTTTACAAAAAACATCTTTCAGCAGTGGACATTTCGGCGAAGCCAAACGTGGGCCCGCATCTTAGTGCCGGTGATGGGATTCGAACCCATGCCCACCGAGGTCCAAATTCGAGCGCTGTACCGCTAGACCACCCCGGCACAATATTCGTGCTTCTAAATCATATATCAACCAAAAAACGTAGTCAATTTCCTACATTTGTAGTAAATATATAAGCAATAAAGAGGTGATCAAGTTACTAACTAATAGATGAATCGATTGACCATTATTTTATTTCATATTATCTTTTTTATATTGTATTCTCATTTCATGCTTATTCACCCCCTACTACTCATGATACTAATACCAACTCAAATAAAAAGGCATCTAAGAGAAAAACTCACCAGCTTTTCCAAGCGCGATAACTCCCAAATGTTAGAATTCAGCGACTCCAATTTGTTGTTGGCCAGATCCAACAAGGAAAGATCTTGTAAACGCGATAAATCTTTTGGCAAGCAAGTCAATTGATTCAAACTATTAAATAGTTAAGAAAGCTGTAAAATTAACTATGAAAACAAAATCACACTCTGATAAAAAGAAAATATGCAAAATGTTTGTCATATTTGAAATAATAGACAGAAAAATATTAAAATAAGACTATTTTAAATATAACATTATTTGGATATTTACATAAAACTAATACATACCTCAAAATAAGTGATTTCAAATTAATGAGTTCGTTCAATTCATCTGGTAAATTACTTAACTTATTATCACGTAACTATTAAAATAAATAAAAAATAAAAAATCTTAATAATAAAAACAATAACCGAAAAATCTATACGCAGAGATAAATAAAAAGTGCAGCATAAAAACCAATGAATTCAGTAAATTTATATAAATTAACATTTTTATTTCAATTTATTTATAGTACCGGGGTGGTCTAGCGGTACAGCGCTCGACTTGGACCTGGGTTCGAATCCCACTACCGGCACTAAATGCGGGCCCACGTTCGACTTCGCTAAAATGTCCACTGCTGAAAGATGCATTTCCCGTAAAACATTCAAAGTAGTAAAAATAAAGTATATATATATATATATATATATATATATATATATATATATATATATATATATATAAATATATATAAGCAAAAACAGATATATAATTCCTTAAATATAACATCTCACTTATGCTAAAAGATATATAAAACCAATAATTGGTTCAAAATGAACTTAAAAAGTCAATAAACAAAAGTGTGTATTAAGGGTGAAGATGACAACTTTGACAAAAAATTAAGCGGCCTTGTTAATATTTGTAAAGTGACGCCGTCATAGGAATACTATTTATTAACCAGAAAACGCCATTACTTTCTTACATTTACTACTCATGATTTTCACTATATACATTGACCATGGAAAATAATCAACATCTAAACGTTAGCTATAAAATACGAAACAGAAACCAATCGCAATAATATTCAAGCATGTTTTTAAAAATACTTAAATAACCCTTATACTTCAAAATTAAAAAAGAACAAATTGAATATTTTTGTATATATTTATATATATAAAATTTAATCAGAAACCAAACTAAATAAATTTATATTTAATCTAAGTAACATGTACGTTTTTAATAAAAAAATGCTTTAAATTTGTTAAATTTTAGATAAAGTAAGAAATTGCAATAAAAATTAATTTAATAAAATTACAAACATACTAATAATCCTGAGGATTTGAGTAATAATAGTGTCAATTTCCAATAATGATAAGATTCCTGGCTATTCCTCCTCCACGTAGTGCATCCTGGATTAGGTGCCCACATGCACCTAGACTAATAACAACCAGGATCAAGTGCACAGAGTGCACTAGGTTTCCGCTTTAACGGTTGTGTGCAAGTAAGCATACAAGATACTTAAAAGATATATGTATACCATAAATATATATACATTGTGCTAAGAGAGATCCCTCACAAAAATCAGGCAGCCTTGTCAATCTTTACCAAAGGTGGCGCTGTCACAAGGATGCGGTCTATTAGCCAAAAACTTAATCATTCTTCTACATTTGTTATGATTATTAAGCCATCAAAATCAATCGTTTAATATGCCGTATAAATACGGAAAATAATAAAGAAGTAACCACGTTACCATATATATATATATATATATATATATATATATATATATATATATATATATATATATATATTCTAAACCTAATAACTAATACATTATAAGAAATAAACCCCACAAATGTGTAGTAGCACAACGAATTACATTCCACATTGTTCGAGCTCTGAGATAGATGTTTCTGACCATAGGAATCTGCTCTGTTGATCACATTAACTGGATTTTTTAAAAGTTTTGACTGTAAGTATACATACTAGTTTATCTGCAGTTAGTCATATTAATACAAAAACAGGTAATTTTAAATTGCCTTTTTATGTCCTTATTTGTAAGGAGAAAATAATTCTGTTCATAGTTATTTGATAATAATGGTGACACTAATAACTATAATCGCCTTTTTGTCAGTACAATAAACCTGTCACGTAAATATCCGTTTGGTTCGCAACGGCTTATTTGGAACAGCCTTATTCACAATTAACATTACTACAGGCCGTTCTACTATCCACCACCTGCGGACGCACTAAGCATTATTATTTAATAAAGATACCCTAATGTAAATATAACGTTAGTAACAAAGTTAATCTATACTTAATTTTTAAAAATAATGCTCCGCTATTAATTTTCAACAATGTAAAATAAATTTACTTCCTACAATCAAATTAAGTAAGTAAATGTTCAACCAAAGTGCAAATTTATAGATAAAATGACTAAATTTTTAAAATAATGTAATGTAACTTAAATAAAACTACCACAACTACAATTTATTGAATAAACATCTATTTCTAGTAAAAAGTAGAAAAACAAAACAATATTCAAACATCTAAAGGTTTGATTTAACAAACATAAATCCAATCTTCTATATGTTGCTGCAATACAGTGAAAATAAAACAATAATGATTGTGTATGTATTATTTAATCGAAATGCTCTAAATAACAAATTGTAAATAAAATCTCGTGAAAAAAATAATTGCATCAATAAATTAGACTTTTAGTAAACATACATCAAAATGAACAACTGTAGACAACTTAATCAATCCATCACCAGGTAATTTAACCAAATTATTAGAACTCAAAATAAGTTTACATATTGGCTGTATTTCCCACCAACAAGCATCGCTTCCTTGACGTTCAAAATCAACATCATTACCGGAATTTGAAGGAAGGGGATTATTAAGATCCCACACTTGATCTGGTACTGTAAAAAAAATTATTTTGTGTTAATTCAAAATTGTGCTAAAAATATGGTTTTTAAAAATTGAAATAATAACATTTACTAATAATAGTTTAAATTTAACAATTAAAACCAACCAACTACATAAATAATATTTATTTTAATTTAAAATATTCTAAAATCATTAAAATTTAATGTACTAATTCTATATTAAAATAGAGCTATTTAACTTTCAAAATACAGGATGAAGTTAATTGAAGTAATTAATCCGTAGTCAAATAATTAAAAACAATAATAACCATTATATATATATATATATATATATATATATATATATAAGCCTAGACCTAGGCATTAGTTATAAAACATTTACCACAGTTTAAATTGCGATTTGAAAGATTTAAAAATCCGTTTGTTTGTGATTTCTGCAAAAGTTTCAATAATACATTATCGTCTATCTTATCAGGATTATTACAACTGCCGAAAAAATCTATATTCATACTGAAACCAATACAAGCGCATAAAGTAATCGTAAAATACCGTGACGTCAAGGTCAATATTTAGAACAAATAATCTAAGATTCATCCTTGTTAAAATAATTAAACAACTTATTTTTATACAGAAATATAAACATTACAATTTAATTTAATTTTAAATAAATAAACTAATTTTGTGTTTTAAATTATTTAGTTTTAATTTCTTTATTTTATTTTTTATAATTAATTGTAAATATTGTTTACATTTATTCCGAATTAATATTGATAGTTTAATCAAATAAATTTGCTCAAAAAATGGACATGAGAGGTGAGGCGCGTGTCACGCTACACGTCCATTAGAGCGTTATTAATCATTTTCTCTTTTCTTCTTTTTTGAAGATTATTGCAGTGTTTTTGCATTGTAATACGTAACTAGTTTTATTATAACTTTAGCATATTTCTAATTTTTACTTGTTTTTTATAATTGTTAATTTTTACTATCTACTTTGATTTTGTCTAAATTTCAAATATTTTTTCTGTGACTAATCCTCCTTTACCTCACTATCCATTTCATATTTCCCCCTGAATCTTACTAATATTATCAATAAATAGAACCAAGAATCATAAGGAGTTTTACTCCTACTCAACTCGTGTATCAACCTGTAACTTGTAACGCATATCACGCCGCACGTTAAGTTAGGCGTTATTTTAAATATTACAAGGTAAATTAAAAATCGTTTATTGTTATGCGTTAAATTTTATTTGAATAAAGGGATAAATTTTTTAACAATAATCAATTTACTATTTAATTAAAATTTACGGTTATTATTATGGCAAAATATACCTATATTAAAAACGGTTTTTATAAATCATCTAAAATTATATTGATTTTTAAATATTTTAGTGTTAATAAATTAAATTACGGTACATTTTTAGTTTTTAGCAAATTAATTATCTACGAATGTAAATAATTTACATCAAGGTTTTATTATGAATACTTGTTTTTGGCATTATATATTAATTGTTGTATATACATTATTGCATATTGATAAATATAAATGTATATTACGTTCTCTTCAGTACGATTTACTGTGCATAAAATAATTAACTTTTATTTATTTGTTTTATCAATTTAGTTTTTAAATATTGTTTACATATATTAAATAAATGTAGGATTTAAAAGGCTACACAAATAAAAAAAATTAAAAAAAATAATTTTTACGCAAAAATGAATTATATACAAAAACGTATTTTTAAACTCATTATAATAAAAATGTATTGTTTTTATTCAATACTCAAACTTTAAATATTTTAAATAAGAATTTTTATTACTTTAATTATACATGTAAAGTAAGTAAAATTTTGAAATTATAATTTAATTGCAAGTATACGCAATAATAATAATAATAATAATAATAATAATAATAATAATAATAATTTATTACTATTGTTATTAGTATTAAATAAATATTTAGTTAACTTAACAGATATGAAGATTATTGTAGTGTTTTTTGCATTGTAATAAGTACTTGTTTTATTATTATTTTGTATATTTATAATTTTTGCTCGTTTTCTATAATTATTAACTACCTTGATTTCATCTTGGTTTCAAATTTTTTTTTGTGATCAATCCCCCTTTACCTCACCATCCATTTTATTTCTCCCCTGAAAACTTGTGACAATTTGAGAACCGAGTACTAAAAGGCGTTTTATCCTATTCAACTCGTGAAAAACCCTGAAACCCTGAAAATAATAGTAGAATGTTTTGTATTGTACAATTTGTTAAAAAATATTTAATAAAATTGTGTTATATATATGTATACGCAAAATTTGTAAAATTTGAGTAATATTTTATTTCTTTCACAATAAAATGTAATAAAATTAGTTAAATACAATACTATAAATAGTAAATTTTGCAAACACTTAAATATACGTAATCACAAAATTGGATTCAATTTTTTAAAATTTACAAATTAATACAATTTTTGTTATAAATTGTTTTTTATTGATTTTATTCAAAAATTGATCATATGCAAAACTGCGTATGACACATGTATTATACTATAGCAATTGTTTGTCAATGGGTTTAATTTAATCAAACCTCATTTATCATAAATAAAGCACAACCAATTAATTAAATATGTGTTTATAAAATGCATTATATATTCAATTGTTGTATATATATATATATATATATATATATATATATATATATATCAAGGCACTTAGTTTTAGCAATAATTATTAATTGCACTTGTGCTTGATTAACCCCATTCAAATCAATGTGACACAGAACTAACGAACAAAGTAAATTTGCTTTTTGAATATTCTCACATTTAAATAAAAATGTTAATTACAAAGGAAAAACAAATAAGTGCCGTTATTTTTTGATTTAAAGCAAAGCGAAATTCACATGTTTGCAATTGACAACATGCTTTTATTTATAAAAAACAATTGATTATGCATACACCAATCACTAGGTATTTAAATTTTACATTATGTTAATTAATCATTGGAAATATATGTTCTTTAATTTTGCATATATTTTTTAAAACTACAATTTTGTTAATATGTATAATTATAAGAAAAAGCTCTAAAATAATGCTTTTTTGTTTCTATATCTATTGAAAAATTGTGACAAAATTAAATTTTAATATTTAATTTTAGATGGCTTTAAAAAAAATATATAATGCATAATATAATTAATATTTAATTATTTAATTATTTTAAAATATATTTTTAAAACATTAATACGATAAAATTTATATACTTTTATTAATACATTTATAAATATAATTATTAATTGCAAGTTACATGATTTTTATTATGCTTAATTTTATTAAAAAAACAATTTCTAATAGCCTAGGTTTTTATATTTATTAAACACAAAGTTAACCTTATAATAATTTTATAATATTAATTAAAACCATAATGTAATAATTTTAATAAGTTTTATAAAAACTCGCGAAGTGAGGCGCGAGTCACTCTACACGTTCATTAAAGCGTTATTTATCTTTTTCTCTATTCTTCTTTTTTAAAAAATTATTGCAATGTTTTTGCATTGTAATACGTAACTTGTTTTATTATTATTTTTGTATATTTATTATTCTTGCTTAGTTTTCATAATTGTTAACTTCCACCATTTACCTTGATTTTGTCTTAATTTCAATTTTTTTCTATGACTAATCCTCCTCTGCTTTACCATCTATTTCATATTTCCCCTTGAAAATTTGAGAACCGAGTACTAAAAGACGTTTTGGTTTACTTAACTCGTGTACAATCCTGAAAATATCCTGAAATCCTGATATATATTGGTCTATTATAAATTTTATATAGTTTATATTTTTTAAATTGTTGATTATAAACAAAACAACATTGTAAAATATATAAAAACAATTATATAATAAATAAAATTTGTTTATATTGTGTTTATGTTACATTATTATTATTAGATATTGTATTAAAAAATTAAGTGTTTATTTAAAATTATCCGGTGGTTGGAAAATGTTAAGTTATGTAACAACATACAGCACAGCTCTTTTCTCAGGAGATGTAGATAGTAATTATACGCATGCTACAAGTATTTGAATTTAGTAATAACAACTTTGTTTAAATACGATAATAATAATAACAATAATGATAATAATAATAATAATAATAATAATAATAATAATAATAATAATAATAATAATAATAATAGTAACAGTAATAAAAGCCATAATAAGTATAATTATTATTGTTATCATGCGTTTAAAACACGTGAGCTAATTTAGTGTTATTACATTTTGTGTCCGGGTTGCATTAAAATACGTTTTTTGTGTTCTAATTATAACAGATACTTTTCAAAAATTTTGTTCCCAACCAGATAGCTTAGAATTTAAATCACAATATTGTTTTTAAATACCATAGGTTTTATATAGATATTAGTTTTGCCAAAGTTTGTAAACTAAATTTAGCAGTAAAAATAACAATGAATAATTGAAGTTTTTTCAATATCAATTAATTTCAATAATTTGAGCAATTATTGTAGACAAAATCGTTAATAATTAATAAATTTTTTAATTAAAATATAGTTTATGTACACCCTTCTCGACATTTTTACTGGTCTAAATAAATAAAAAATTTAATTAAATTATACCATACTTTTAACTTCGCTTCGTTTGGATCAGAAATGATTCAATCTAGCCTGTCCCAAGCCTGGATAAAGGAGGAGGGTTTGAACGCAAGGTTGGCAACCTGGCCTCTATAAAAAAATTATGCTGCTACGGAAACAATCAAAAGGACACCATTTCGGTAAACAACCGCAGAGAAGTGATTGCCCGTATCTGGATGACAGAGTTACACAGATGATAAGAGTTGAGTGAAAACCGAAGGGAAGATCAATCTTCGATTTGCAGAATCTTCAATGCCAAAGAAACCTTGTTATTGTTGTTGTTCTGCTGCAATTGCTGTTTTATTTTCCCATGCTTATTTTCAAAGCAAAGGGTTTTGCATTATATATATATATATATATATATATATATATATATATATATATATATATATATATAATATGCTTTTAATTAACAATATAGAAATTATGCTTAACTTAAACGATCATCTTATCTCTAAATACAAACATTTAAGCAACATTTTAGTTAATAGAAACTCAAAATAATTTGTAGTAAAAATTAATTTATATATATATATATATATATATATATATATATAATTATCAAAGTAAGTTTTATTGCACAACTTAAACAAAAAATTACGATTTACTTTATTTACCATGAATTCCCATCACTATCGTTTGGCAATGTGAACTAACTGAAAAATGTATTTTAGAAATGCATCAAATGTTACATTTTGACTTAATATAAAAACATGAATTATTAAGTATTTCGTAATAATCATATTAAAATATAGATGTTAATACTAAATGTATTAAGGTTGAAAATAGTCAATACAATTATGCATTACAGAAATGATAAAATAAACGGACAAATACTGAAAAGATCAGAGTTACACAAACTACGCCAACGAATAGTGTTGCGCTTTTCGGTGCAGTAAAACAATATATATATAATATATATGAATAGTGTTGCGCTTTTCGGTGCAGTAAAACAATATATATATATATATATATATATATATATATATATATATATAAAATTAACAAAAATTGAGAATTGTAAATATTAAAATAAAAACATGTTAAAATAAGATTTATAAAATAATATAATTAATAAAATATTTGTTAAATCATTGTAATGTTAAGCATTAGGTTCCCTTTATAATTCCAAACAAAAATAATAGACGACGTAAACTGTGAGATGAATTCAGTTCGTATATTCGCTTCAACCACAAGCATATAAAGAATCAGTTGTAAACGACAATAAGCCGGTTTTTATAAAACTGCCTCTAAATGGAGATGATGTCATGAATCTCCAAAAATTAAGGCTTAAAAGCGCGATCAAAAGAATATATCCATTAACCAAACAGATCTGCCTTTGCCCAACGTAAATACAGCTAAA
Organism: Cardicola forsteri; assembly: GCA_025895645.1. Classification (NCBI taxonomy): domain Eukaryota; kingdom Metazoa; phylum Platyhelminthes; class Trematoda; order Strigeidida; family Aporocotylidae; genus Cardicola; species Cardicola forsteri. Next base: position 768,661 of record JAKXYG010001417.1, on the reverse strand, counting down.
GCAATGTTCTCCACTTCTCATTATATTTACCACTTTACTTGCAGTTGCAGTGACAAATATAGTGGTCGGACAATTTGTCGCTAAGCTGAAAAAAACACATTCCTAATTGAATCGATAAAGAATCCAACTCAAATAAACGTTTGTGCACTTCGTTACTATTACGTCATTTAGTTCAAACAAAACACCGATCAGATTCACTATAAATAATAAATTTACAGGTCCAAGGTTATCCGCCTGTAGCTCAGTAGTTTAAGGCGCTGGCCTGACACCAGATAGGGCGTGGGTTCAAGTTTATGTGTGTGTGTAGAACTTGAAAGGTATGCGCTGCTGATGATTCCAAATAAGGATGAAACGGCTGTACAGTGCTCCTGGTTGACTTAAAAACCTAGTAAATTTATTATTCAAGTGAATCTGTCAATACTAATATAACATTTCTAAAACACTGAGTGTTGATGACTGCCCAAGCTGCTAATTTGTTAAAGACACTTGAATCTATTTACATTCACACATTAAAACCCATTTTGTGTGCACAAAAACAATTTATAACTTTATTACATTTAGCGTGGACTTAGCATATGCATGCTGCGTATGTGTATGTCTATATAGTTATTAATGTTAAGTTAATTACATCATAGTACAACATATATTTTTATGTATATATATATATATATACTGATTTTTTATGTTTGTGATTGAAGAGAATATACGAAATGAATTCATCTCACAGTTTACGTCTTCTATTATTTTTGTTTGGAAGTAATAGTAACGCTACAGTATAATGTTAAACATTCAAACAATAGAATTATTATTATTATTATTATAATTATTGTTATTATTATTATTATTATTATTAATAATACATTAAGCTTTAATATCTCACTGGAGATACATTCAGCGTAAAATACATTTTCACCATAAATAAAATTAATAAATAAATAACAAAATTAAAAACAGTAGTAGTACAAATAATGGGAAAAAAATGAAATAGAATGTCATATGTTAATGAATATAAATATATAAACACTTAAACGATAGAAATACAAAATATTATATTACGCTATTGCATAGCACAGACGTTAATCTTGAATTAAATTAATATTTTGAAAAAATTAAAAACCATTAGAATGCATACACAAATCTGAACAAAATCCAGCAACTGTAGATGTAGAAAAAATTAGTTAATGCGTAGCAACTATTTATCATTTATGAAAATTAATTAAGAACAACTTAACAGTACGGCTTTTAGCATTTTCTAGTAATGACCATATAATTATACATAATTGATCATCATCATTATTTATTTTTCTTTTCAATAAACAAGCATAACATTTTTGCAATTCGTGAGTTGTCTTCACTTCTTCATCTACTGTAATTTAAATATCTAAATTAAATTGATAATGTTTTAACGTAACTGGATAAATACTAATCTTAGTTTGTTTGTTTTCTGGTATTATAATCTATGTAGGCAAACAACTAAACACTAATCATCTTCAACTAATGAGTGTTGGATCTGATTATCAAACAATGTCCGCATACTGGTTAAATATGATTAAAAATGTTTAGAAATATTGTTTATTAATTTGTCAATCGTTTTAAACTAAATAAATTAACAATAGTTGGTTCTAGGTCCGGTCGAAGAAAAAAGAGGGTTTGAGCGCTACCTGGTCTCCGTAAAAAATATTTATAAGGAAACAACAAAAGGACACCATTGTATTACATTATGGAAAATAAATGAAAGCAGCATGAATTTAATGACGAGGTTTGGTAAAATTTAAATGGAATTTTAAACTTGAATGTGCACAATCTTTAGTAAACAATTATGAGGAACTATCTTGTTGCTCCATGTTATTCATAGCGAACAGGTTTTAAAATAATAATAATAATAATAATAATAATAATAATAATAATAATAATAATAATAATAATAATAAATAACATAAATTAACTAGAATGTAAAAAAGCAACATTACAAAGATTATAGTTAAAACCTTTTTAAAATTCTATTTAAATCTTTATCTTTAGTTTTAATTGCCTCTAAAAATTACAGTTATTACTTTTCAACAAAAAAATATTCACAGCAACGAGTTTTATTATAAAAAATAATTTTACAATTAACAGAAATATTACAATCATTATTCAATATATTTGGCATAAAGAAATAAATACATGCCGGTTGCAAAACTTGATTGCAATTGCATAGATATATTTTCCATTTGTAGCTATGAATTATTATCTAGCACCCACCATTAGTTATTTGCATAATTTTGCATTTTTTTATCGCATTTGCAAAACATTAATGTATATTTTAGCACATAAATTATGCAACTTTTTCTCCAATTATATTTCACTATTTGTTTATTTACAAACGTGACTCTTATGTAATAGCCAATTCAAACCAAGTATTGTTTGTAACATTTAGTAATGATGGTAATGCATATATATATTTCTAATGTGTACAAACAAATGAAATATAGAACAATCAGTTTAAATGATTTTGTGAATTTATCTACTTGTTAACATTAAATGATTAAATGTTTTCTTTGTATGCACCGACTATTTATTTTTATTATTATTGTTTATACTACTCAATATTTATCTACATATACGCATTAAGCACTCACAATCTTTCAAATAACCAAATTGAAAATTCGAATAATTATTATAATGGTCAAAAGTTGACAACAAATCGCAAAAATGACATTTATTCTGATGAACGAGGTGATTTAGATAATAATGCATCACGTGAATTTAATTTGAGTGAATTTGTCGGTTATTTGGATAAACCAGTCAAAATAGAAAAAGATTTGTTACATGAATTTGATTGGTTAGTAAATATTGATTATTCTATGTTAATCGATGTGGATCAGTCAGCCTCATCGTTTAACCAAATTCAAACTAATTTGGATGAATTGATTGAGACGGGTCAAGTGAGAATAAACAATAGGACGAACAGAATAGGTTTGTCAATTTATTATTGCAGTGTTGGTACCTGATGTAACGTTTTGTTTTGTCACATTCAACTTTAAAATTTTAAATAATAATAATAGTAATTTTGACATTTGTTTGTGGTAAAATGAACATTTAATACAAATGTAGATGTCAGTTCGACAAGAATTTACAAACTGAAATTATTTCTTTAGTTTGTCTCTATTGTTTATATTAATTTTTGCGTGGTACTTTAATGATTAATGGTGTAAATATGTTTAGTGCTAAATGTATTTCTGGTGAGGCATTAAAACTGAACGTAATGATAGCAATAATAATAATAATAACGGTAACAGTGAAATATACATACTACTACTACTACTACTACTACTACTACTAATACTACTACTACTACTACTAATAATAATAATAATAATAATAATAATGATAATAATAATCAACTTTCCAATCTCATGCAAAAACCAACTGTCAAATTTGATTAAGTAATTAGTTGTTTGGAAGAACAAAAATTTCTTATTTTCAAGCTGTACAACTCAGCCCATTTAATGGGTGTTTAAAACTAAATTTATAAAATATAACGTAGTTAAATGTAATATAACATATAGCAATTGGCAAAGTTGTTAAATAAATTACATTGACAAGAAAATAAGTGCAATATGTTTTTAACATACAACCGTATCTAGTAGCTATGTAATTCGAACTAAAATCTTTTGTTTTTTATTTAGTTTTTATTGTTTAAATGTTTGAGAAAAAGCATGCATTTTAGAAAACAGACATTTAACAAAATCAAACGAGAGTAACAGTATACGTTTTTTGAAAGAATATAGCGATTAAATGTTTAACATTAATACAATTGTTAATACAGAATTTAGACCGGTTTAAGCAGACTTCTAATTGGGAATTAACAGTATTAACATGTAAAGCTGGAGTCGTGATTGTATTTGGTCTAGCAAAGCTTTAATATGAAGTAAGGCATCTAGTATTACAATATAAACAATACATTTTTTACAAAAATACTATTTGCAAAAAATTATGATGTAGTACGTTTGGATAAAAATAATTGACATGATGAATAATATTGTATGTGTGTGTGTATGTGTTCCTGTCATGCGCGGCTGTAATATTTCCAAACTGTCCAACTTGAAACAAACAAAATGATGGACTTTTTTCAACTAAAATCCATGACTGTAAACCTGATTACAAAGCAGCGCACTGATCACTGTCAGTTTAGCTTCTACTCTTCCATTTGTCTAACATGAATCGTTCTATCCGAAAAATAAACATAATTCTCACAATTGGCAAAGATTACTACGACTCAGAACTTGGCAGTATCCATTTTTGGCTAAGCTTGATGCAATAGGGAGCGAACCAGTTATATATTTATATAAAAAATGTTGATCTAAGTTTTGGTATTGCAGGAATAGATGTTGTTGTATATTATAATTAGAAACTGTTTTTGCTAATAATGTTGCTTGATGTGCATTGATAAAGTACTATCTTTGGCATTAGTAAGAGTTAGATATGTTTAAGGTAAGTAACTAGAGCAGGATGCTACAAAGTATCACAGCGCTTCCATTTTCGCACGTCAACCGGTCAAAATTGTAAGTCCATAAATTTAATTGATTAATTGTTATTGTTTGAATGTTGTGTGGGAAAACACTTTTGCCCAAACAGCCATTTAACGAAACCAAACGGCGATCCACATGTAGTGCCGTCAGTGGCACTCAAATCAATGTCCATCCAAGTTCCAGTCCAACTCTGTACCACAAGACCACCATGACACCAAACACTAAAACAATTCTTATTATGAACATCACAATGTTAAAATGAAAGTTTTTTTAATTATTTATGAACAAAAAAATGTGTTTTTTTACAATTAAAAATATTTATCTTATGTGCTGCTTAAACATTGGTTACGTTACACTGGTTGACACACAACCGAAACTTGACACATTTTGAAATCATTACAAATTTATTGTTTATTACAATGCGTTTTAATGCCTCATTCGAGATATATTTAGCACAAAAATACATTTTTGCTTTATTAATCAAAATAAAATAGTACAAACAATAGGAACATAGTCAATATGCATGCAGTCAATACTGTAAATATTTAGTTCGAAAATAAAATAATTCAAAATCACAATACTTTGAATGAATTTATACTAAATCAATTAACATTTTTAAACTGTATTTTTACTTGTGTTAAATGTTTTTATTTTTTAACAAAAAGATTAAACTCAAATTTTAGCTTTGTGTTGATTGATTGATTAAAAACTAAATAGATAGTATTGTAACATAAAAAGTAAATAAGTAGCATATAAGTAGTATATATGCATATTAGAAAAAGCTATTTGTTAATTAGATAACATTTCTATTTTTGCTAATAGTTGACTTTTGTTGCAACAATTTAGTTAATTGTTATATAAATATGTATGTATGCGTGTATGTTTATGCTTTAGTGTGCAAAAGCAATCTAACATGGAAGGAAACGGTTTTGCCTTGGAAAATAATTGCTGCCAAATTTCCGCCCAGATGCACGCACATTTTGGGAAACCTCGTGATATCAAATATGGACGAAGGTAGTCGTTAATTGATATTAAATGGCATTGTTGTTTGTTTAACATTTTAAAATAGAACAAATCGATTTAATTAATCATAATTGTTTAAAAACCTTGAATCAAACAAAACGTGGAAAGAATAACAATTATTTTTATTTATATTATTAAGCAAAATTTATAATTAGCTAATGCATGTTTTATTCCTCTTTTCTCTGGATTTATTATTTAAACATTGTATAAAGAATTTATTGTAACATGTTTATATCCTAAAGAAGCTTTAGACAACGATGTATGAATAAAGGAACTCAAATCTATATTTATGAATGTACAAAACTGGTGTATCGGTCACTCACGTTATCCTAGCAAAAAAAATGTCACTGTTACTTAGTGCATTGGGCTGCCTTTACAGACGTAAACTGTGAAATGGCTTAATTTTTTAATGCTTTTTAATTACAAGTAAAAAAATTATAATATAAATTTTTAGAAAAATGTTTTAAAAACCTTATAACATTGTAATACGGTTGTTAATTTATAAATATTAATATGCAAAGATAATATTTTATTACTTTAAATTACTAGTGAATTTTTAATTGTTTAATAAAGTTGACTGTTCCACTACACTGATGTACATTTTTAATTATCTATCCATATTTTTATACAAATTCTAAAATTGTCAACGTGCTAAATTCCATTTGTAGGCGACGCAATGTACTTTCTCAACTACGTCGAAAAAATTTCGGGTTATTTGATTATTCACAGAGTGGGTCGCAAAACGTTACACTTGCCCAAACTCAAACTAATTCAAGGCAACGAATTTGTTTCATTCAGATCGAAAAAAGTTGCATTGTTGGTTGTCAGCAATTACAAACAAATTCAGTCAAACGTACCATGTCCGATAGGAAATTTTAACAAGAGTTGTACAAATGCAACTTCAAATCAATTGGTCCATTTGCAAGAACTCGAAATTCCTTCTCTAATATGTAAGCCATCAAGAGTGTTGTTTAAAAACATAATAACTTCTGTATTATTGTACACAGCGCTTAAATACATTATTCAATTATATAACCTGTACATGTATCTAGTAGCCGCAAAATTTGAAATATTATCCGGGACGGTTTAGTAGTATAGGGCTTTACTCAAACTATAGGTGAACGTGAGCCTTCTTTTTGTTGTAATACGTTTTAATATGCCTGTTACAGAATACAAAATGTGTTCTTTTTTATTAGTTGTTTTATTACTATTATTACCCAACACAAACAAATAATTTCTGGCATTTGATATTGGTAGGAGTAATCAAATGCCTACTTTTTACGGGATCAACCGGATGTATCAAAGTCCCGCTTATTAGGTAGAAAACCAGTAGCAAGTAGTTGCGTACAGAAGTGGTAAATACAATTGAAACGTCAGACTTGTAGCTGGGACGACATGATCTAAAGTCCAACTGCGAGCATTAAATGTAAGCCTTCGGAATATACTGAATTTCCACTTGCCCAAAAATGTGTTATTTTGTCGAACGTTCAAGTAATAATTAGAAAACAACAACTTTGATTATTAACTTAAACAAATTTTGAAAGTAGTATGACAACTTATTTTAGTACCAAATGGACCAAACTTTGGAAAATTAATAAATTATTATAAATTTGTAAAGTACAATTAGAATGTTAACAAACAATAGTTTTTTATTTTGAGTTAATAGAAACATGAACAGTTTTAACTTAATGAAATAGCAGTAATAACAATAAAATCCTTGTCAAATTGTTATCATTATTATTATTATTATTATTACTACTATTATTATCACTACTATTATTATTATTACTATTATTATTATTATTATTATTATTAATATTACTACTATTATTATCACTACTATTATTATTATTACTATTATTATTATTATTATTATTACTATTATTATTACTACTATTATTATCACTACTATTATTATTATTATTATTATTATTATTATTATTACTATTATTATTACTACTATTATTATCACTACTATTATTATTACTACTATTATTATTATTATTATTATTATTATTATTATTATTATTATTATTATTGTTATTATTATTATTATTATTATTATTATTGTTATTATTATTATTATTATTATTATTATTATTATTATTATTATTATTATTATTATTATTATTATTATTATTATTATTATTATTATTATTATTATTATTAACAAATCCAGCTGTAATCAACTATGGCATTTATTTTTTTGACAATCCTGGTTTGTGTTATGCACCATTTACGCTCAATTGGAACGATTTAATTGAAAGTGCCGAGCTACAGTCGGTTGACCTGATTGCGCTACACACCGCCGACAATTGGACGCAGTGGAACAATTATTGTCAATGCAAGTATTTAAATGTTTGTATCTATCAGAACGAATCGAAACAGACGGAGACAATTGTGTTGAATAGCAATTTTTTAAATAAAACATCGTCTTTTTTATTGTCAAATACTACTGTTCAAAACATGTCTTATGAAAAAAAAATTCGAGTAAAGCCAATTCGATTGAATAAGCATTTTGATAAAAAAAGTACGCTTTAGTTTGTAACTTTTAAAATGCAAAATGATAGTGTTTATATTTAAGTTGACTTTATTTACAATGATTATTGTTTGAATGTTTGACAGAAAGCACTATTTAGCAAATGGAAATTTTATTAAAGCTCTACATGAGGACATCAATGGTGAAATTCAAACCAATGCCTATTCAGTTGTTAGTTAATTATTTTATGCCAGGATGGATTTCTGCAAGTAGTTACTCCCCTTGTTTCTTTAGTAGAAGTATATATTTATATTAGGGTAGTCCTAATGTAAAAAATAATTTTTTATGTACAATAATTTTACATAATTAAAAATTAAAATTTTAAAAATAAACGTTTAATCAGTGCGTAAAAAGTAACAAAAATATCCTTCAGAAGAAATCCCTTATTTAGATGTACAATTTTAAGTATGTTAAAAAAGCTACTTAATTATTTTCAGTAGTGTAACAGTTAATAAATATTTTTTTTACAGATAAATCGCTGAAAGTTGATGCAAAGATGATAGAACTTGTTAGGAAAACAAGAACGACTACATCTATTGACCAATCATCAAATTTTAAAAATAAAATTGTAAAATTAAATGAATTAAATTATTCCGAATCAATGAATGAAACAAACGGAGTAACATTTAATAAATTTGCCATTTTCTCAAGCAACAATAATATAAATTTAACAGATACAATCGAAACAGATGATTTAATTAAAACACCAAGTTATTTAAAAACTACACCGAGTTTAACCATTAATAATTTTATTAAAATAACAAACAATTACACAAATTTTACATTGAAAACAGATTTAATAAATCAAAGCACCGGTATGTAATTTTTATTTATGTTGAGATTATAATTTAGATATTTAAAGATTGTAAAAATATTAATAATAATAAAGTTAAGAAGTTAATTAAAAATATTATTTAACAAAAACATTTTTACAAACTAAACTGCTTTTTAGTTTAAACGTAAAATGTACTTGTGAAATAATGGAAAAAAAACCGCAAAACGCCATACTAACAGAAAAGTATACAAAAAAGTGTAAAATTATGTAATTTTCATGTTATGCAAAATAATTGTGTCGGTATTTCATAAAATTTTAGTCACTACTTTTCCAACTACAACTGCTGAATTTGAACAAATGTTAACTGCAAATATCACAAATCTATTGAAACTTACACGTAAAACAATTCGAAGCACCTCAAATGCAACAACAACAACAACAACAACAACAACGGAAACAACTTCTGCTGCAACTATCGCCAGTATTTCTTTAATTGACATTACATCTACATTGCCTATTGTTTCAAAAAATACTACATCAACTACTATGAATAGAATGACAAGTGAAAGTATTTTAGAAAATGTTACAAATGTATCGCAATCAAGTATGAAATTTACAAATGCTTCTACTCAAATAGGCAATGTTTCTACATTTTCAATATTAAATGTAACATCAAAAACAACAACTGTCAGTCCTCAACATACTTCCAATAGAAATAATCAGCACAATCGAAACGACAATAATAGTAGTGACAAAAACAGCATCTATTCTTACACTAGTCCCAAATTAATTCAATTGCCCTGTCATCCAAATTGTCCTCAAATCCAAGGCAAACGCTATTGTTGGGGACCCGAATTGAAGAGCTGTCAAATGGGTATAATTGTAATAACATGGGTCAATTTCTTTAATAATAAGTAATTAGTGACTAGATGCTTGTCGAAGGACAGTTTGCAGCATGTGAACAATTTAGTGAAATTGTTAAAGGACGATGAGCGTTTTTGGTGCCGACGATGCGACTTAAATTCGTATCAAGGAAACTGGGTTACTACTTGCGCTACTTTAGCATCCATTAACCTATCTTAATTCATTAGAGGAAAATGGTGCAAATCAATGTCAATAGGCATAGGTTTGACTGCTACTAGAGACATTCAATGCTTTGGTAAATTATTCATTTTCTAAAAAGTGTTTCGCATGAAGTCTTTGAGTAATGATGATAATAATTTTTGCAGTATAATAAGAAAAGTATAATAATAAAAAGTATTACATTACCAAATAGCTGAAATCTAAGTATAAAACACATTACAGACTTAAAATTTGATTTAAAAAATTTTTTATTATTGAATTATGTTTAAATGTACATGTGTTACGTAATTTGAATAAATATATGTGTCCAGTTTTTGGAATAAATAACCATTTGTTTATTTATGAGTTACTCAATTGCAGTAGTAAAATATTGTATTAAAATACTTTTAATATTCCTTGTCCAAAATTATATTTTGTGTGTGAATATATAGGCCTAAAAAGATAATTACTTAATTTTTTATTTTTTATTTTTTTTATGTTTCCTACTTTGAATGCTTTACGAGAAACATCTTTTAGCAGTGAACATTTTAGCGAAACCAAACGTGGGCCCGTATTTTAGTGGGCCGGTTGTGGGATTCGAACCCATGCCCATCCAGGTCTACATCGAGCGCTGTACTGCTAGATTTATAAATGTTGTGTTGCGGAAGAATTTACTAAAAGTAGTTTTTTGTATCTTAGTTCATGTACTGTTTAAATTAATTTTTTAAGTAAACAAACTTATCTTAAATTAACTTGATATTAAACTTTTAAAAACATGACACAGGTAGGCAAGTGTGACTTTCGTATGACAATATGAAATTTTAGTTTAAAAAACATCCTTAAGTATTGAAATAATAAAACTACTAATTTAGGTATTTAGTATAATTTGCAATATCATAGCCATATTATACTTCATCTTAAAACAGAACACTGCTTGGACAATGTGGATAAGAGGTAGTACAGTAAATTATTATTCAAAATTGTAACAATCGTTGTTTATATTTAAATTATTTTTACATGTGTGTGTGTGTGCAGTAAACAAGTGTCAATTTCGCTTATGCGACAGTTCAAATTGGTGTTACTTATCCAAACAAAATAGTTCATCACTTCGTACAAATGAACACTGTTGTCATTCAGAATGCGCCGCTGGATGTTCTGGATCCACTTCGGACAATTGTAATGTAATTTGTAATTAATATTATTATTATTGCCATTATTACTATTTATATTATTATTATTATTATTACTATTATGATTACATATATATATATATATATATATTACATTATATATATAATATATTACTGCTACTACTGCTACTACTACTATTATTGTTATTACTACTGTTATAATAATAATAATAATAATAATAATAATAATAATAATAATAATAATAATAATAATAATTATTATTATTATTATTGTGATTATTATTATTATTGTTATTATTATTATTATTGTTATTATTATTAATGTTATTATTATTATTATTATTATTATTATTATTATTATTATTATTATTATTATTATTATTATTATTATTATTATTATTATTATTATTATTATTATTATTATTATTATTATTATTATTATTATTATTATTATTATTATTATTATTATTATTATTATTATTATTATTATTATTATTATTATTATTATTATTATTATTATTATTGTTATTATTGTTATTCTATTCTGTTGCATTATTAACGTTTAAAAAATTAAAAAATTAGTTCGATGTAAAAAAGATTTTTGTTAAATAAGTGAATGGTTTAGTTTTCAGCGCTAGACTTTAATATGAGTGGGCATGAGTTTGAGTATTACCATCGGAACTAAATGCGGTCCCTCGTTTGGCTTTGCTACAATGTTTATAAGTTAAGAAATGTTTCTTGCAAAGCATTCAAGCAATATTAATAAATAAATAAAAAAGATAGAAGAAAGTAACTCAAGTTTTTATTGTTCCTCAATGTTTGGATGACAGAATTGGTAAATTGTTAGATACAACACGAAATGAGTATGAATTCGAATTCCATCACCGACACTAAATGCGACACTGCGTTCGACATTTCTAAATGTCCACTTGCTGAAAAATGTTTTCCATTAGTTAAAATTAGACCAAAACAAATGCGACATTTACAAACATTTATTTATGTACGTTTAGAATATTATTATATTATTATATTATGCAAAACCCTTTTGCTTTAAAAACAAGCATGGGACAATAAGACAACAATTACACCAAAAACAGCAACAACAACAAAGTCTTGTTGGTATTGAAAATTCTGTAAACCGAAGATTGAGTTTCCTTTCGGCTTTTACTTAACCTTGTCATCTGTGTAACTCTGTCATCCAGATACGTGCAATCACTTCTTTGTCGTTGTTTACCTAAATGGCATCCTCTTGTATTGTTTCTGTAGCAGTATAAATTTATTACAGAGACTAGGTTACTAGCCTTGTGAGCTCAAATCCTCCTCTTTTAGCCAGGCTTGGAACTAGCTAGATTGAATCATTTCTGATCTAAACTAGGCGGAGTTGTTTGGAATATACTTAAATTAAATTATATGCATTCAAATGTATATTTTTTAAACTCAGTAAACAAACTGAAATATCTAAATTTTATTAAAAAAAATTTCAAAATTATTTTTGCATTTATTTAAATTATCAAATAATGGTTTTAATTAATTTTATATTGGGTTATCATGAGGTTATCATGATGTACTTAATACATATAAATTTTGACTGTTAAATTCTATATTTTTAAATAAAATTTTGGCACATGAATGGATATGAGACTTTGCTCAGTGGCGATACCAGTAAACTGTATGTAAAGCGCAGTTATTGCTAGTTGAAAACTACTTTAAATAACCACTGCACTAGTGCACTGCCGGTGAATGCTATTTTTTGAACTATAAACCGCTAAAATGTTTTACAACATTGTAGAAGTAATTAGAACACTAGACTCGAAATTGGGTGGGCATGGATTCAAGTTCTCTTGTACTAGTACTAAATCAGGGCTCTCGCTTAACTTTATCTAAGTGTCTACTTACTAAAAATGTTTTTTAAGCATTCATCCAATAAAAAATACAATATAAAAATTATACAACTTACAGTTAATAAATACATATATGCAAGTGTTGATTTAACTAGATAAATTTATCACTATTTTTTTAATTGAAAAACAAATATTTCAAAATAATTATCCAATAAAATATAAAATATTTAATATTATTTATTATAATTTTTATTTACAAAACCAATTCCAAAAGTAGAGACTAATTAATATTTAACGCTATATTAAAACATTCCCCCACTATTGCTTGAAACAATAAAAGGCTTGCTTGCACTATACAAATAAAGGCAAATGTTTAAACCATTGCCCAGCAACACGCGTATACGACAAAACCACATTCAGTTGGCGTCCAAATCCCAACGGTTTGCTTACGTATGGCAAAATATGCATCAAATCTTGTCCCAGTAAGTCAAGCAAACAGTATTCAAAAATGCAATTTGAAATGTTCATGTTTTCCAATAAAATTTTACACATTAAAAATAATTATTAATTATATTACTCATTCCTTTATTTCGTATAAAATGTAATGCATGGTACTTACGTAATTTTGTGTCTGGCTGATTCATGTCGAGTTTGACTTCAATATTAGCACTAAATGCGGCTTTTTTTTAATTTTTACATGTTGAAAAACGTTTTTTATATAAACTTTAAACAACTGAAAGTTTAAAAAGGGTCTTTTCAGAAAACGTAATGATTACCTATATATTTTTATTATTTTATTTTTTTATTTATGTTTACTACTTTGAATGTTTTACAAGAAACATCTTTCAGCAGTAGACATTTTAGTAAAGCCAAACGTGGGCCCGCATTTAGTGCCGGTGGTGGGATTCGAACCCATGTTCACCGAGGTCCGAATTCGAGCGCATATATATATATATATATATACAATGTGCTTTTTGACAGAAACATTTATAAAAGATGGAGATCATTGTGTTTCCAAATGTCTACGAGCCGGTTATTACGTCCATCGAGGCGAATGTCTACCTTGTCCAAATGGAGTTTGTCCCAAAAGTAAGTGGTTGTTTTACCGGAACATGTGTATTTTAATTTTAATCAATGTATTAAAATTAAGTGTTATCGGGCATAAATGAAGCAAAATAAAACTTGATCAAACAGCTGCATTTGTTTATCCATAAACTACACATTTTATTTCTACAGGGAAATTGATTACAATTTAACATTTCTATTACTTATAAGTTCTAGTAAGAGTGCATTGTAGTACATAGTTGCTGATTGGTTAATCAATACGGTTTTAAACAAAAATAAACTTGATAACCGTACCTTTTGATCCTCATCCTTTCTCTAACCATTTATATAAAGAATTTTACACCTAAACTTTTACTACTAAAACATACGTTTAATTCCAAAGCTGCTTTCATTTTAAGGGCACAGGTGCACTAACGAATGTTTTTAACATTTAATAATTGTAAATATCAAGCAGATTTTGATTAAAATTAAATATTTTATTTATTTACAGACAGTAAAATGTTTTTTATTGACAGTTACCAAATAAAAATGTTGTGTTTGCATCTAAATTAGTTTTAATAAAATCTATTTTAAAAACGAATGTCGAATGTGACTTTTTGCATTTTTATTTGCATTTAAAAAAAAGATATTTAAAATTCAGATTAACTTTCCACACAAGTGCACATATTTACTGTCAATGTAGCTAAAAAACATTCTATTTAAAAAGAGAGCTTGTTCATTATATATTCACATGTTTCTACTGTTAACTACTTACCATATGCAGTATGCACAATGAAAGACATTGAACCAATCAACGGTATCGACTATTTACATCGATCTAGTGTTATGGCATTGCGAAAGTGCACTGTGTTTCAAGGCAATCTAAAAATATCCATTCAATCTTTTATTGGGTAAGTTGAAGAACACTCAACATTTTTTGTTTTTGTAACAACAAACCATTGTAATGCAATGGGTTCCTTTTATAATTCCAAATAAAAATATAAGAAGACGTGAACTATGAGATAAATTAATTTGTTTTGAATCGCATGTTTACTGTATTGACTATATTTATATTCATTATCACATGAAATTCAATTTAATTTTGTTCCTATTGTTTGTACTACTACTTTTTTAAAATTTTCTTCTTATTTGCTTACTTATTTTATTGATGGTGAAAATGTATTTTACGCTGAATGTATCTCTAGTGAGATATTAAAACTTAATGTAATAATAATAATAATAATTTCGTATATTCGTTTTAGTCACAAACATAAAAAATCAATGTATATATATATATATATATAATGTAATATGATGTAATTAACTTTACATTAATAACTCCACAGATATACACATGCGCAATATGACTAAGCAGAATTTAGTGAAGTTACAAATTGTTTTTGTGCACACAAAATGGGTTTTGATGTGTACATGTAAACCGATTTAAGGGTCTTTAACATATTAGCAGCTTGAGCAGTTATTAGAACTTTAAAGCAATCATTAAAATTATCTCGGTGTTTTATCTGAACTAAACAACGTAATATTGACAAAGTTCACAAACGTTCATTTGAACTAGACTCTTTATCGATTGAATTAGGAATGTGTTTTTTGGCCCGTTCAGCTTAGCGACGAATTGTCCTACCAATATATTTGTCATCGCAACTACAAGTGAACTGGTAGATACAATGTAAGGTAGAGAACATTGCTTTAGCTGTTTTTACGTTGGGCAGAAGCAACATTTCAAAATATTAATGAGAATTATTTAAAAAAATAAATGAATCAGTTTAGGGCAGTATTCTATGCGTTAGATGTGTATTCTAGTAAGCATAACATCGAGTCTTGATACCCGTTCTAAAAATACGGACTGTGATGCATTTTCGTTTGGTGAAAAATGTTTTTAGTAAAACGATGAAATGATAAAATAATCGAAAACCGCATTATGAATATATACATATATATACATAAAACTTTATTATTATTATTATTATTATTATTATTATTATTATTATTATTATTGTTATTATTATTATTATTATTGTTATTATTATTATTATTATTATTATTGTTATTATTATTATTATTATTATTATTATTATTATTATTATTATTATTATTATTATTATTATTATTATTATTATTATTATTATTATTATTATTATTATTATTATTATTATTATTATTATTATTATTATTATTATTATTATTATTATTATTATTATTATTATTATTATTTATTATTTTTATTATTATTATTATTATTATTATTATTATTATTATTATTATTATTATTTACTGCTTTTACCGTTTTACGAGAAATGTTTTTTTTTATAAGTGGACATTTTAGTGAAGCCAAACGTAGGCTCGTATTTGGTGTCAGTGGTGGGGATTGAACCCATGCCCACCCAGGTTTGAGTCGAGCGCTGTACCGCTAAACCACCCGGGAACTTTAGTACTAATAGGCTTAGTTTTAAGCTTTACCACCGACCCATTAAATGAGGACCCTCGTCTTTGGATTGAACTAAATATTTACTTAATAAAAATGACTTTTTTCGAACATTTAATCAATAAAAAGAATAGTATTGATTACTAATATAAACTTTTTAAGATATTTTTAGAGTTACATGAGTTTAATAGTAAGACATTAAAATGTTTTACTATTTTTAAAAATGTAATAATTTAAAGTGATCCATTCTACAACATGTCCAAAATTGAAGAAGGCGTGAATTGGTCCAATTTGGTCGTGGGATTACAAAATCTCAAACAGATAACGGGAACGCTATACATCAGTGCAGGATCACATGCTCCATGGATGAATAATCTAACATTTTTATCCAACTTGGAAATTATTGACGGAAGTATGGAAGTTATATTAAAATTTAAAATTTAGCGCATTGGCTATTATAAATTACGTTTTAACAAATTATTGGTTTGTAATCATGTAAATGATGACGTAAATGTATCAACAATTGGACCAAAAATAATTCAATTTAGTCAGTCCTAAGCCTGGATAAAAGAGGAGGGTTTAAGTGCACAAAGTTAGTAACCTGGTCTCTGTAAAAGAAAGCTATACTGCTACAGAAACAATACAAAAGAATGCCATTTAGGCAAACAACAACAAAAAAGTAGTCGCACGTATCTGGACGACAAAGTTACACAGATGACAGGGTTCAATAAAGGCCGAAATGATGCTCAATCTTCGATTTGCAGAATCTCTAATGCCAACAAAACTTTGTTGTTGTTGCTGTTTTTTGCTGTAATTGTTGTCTTATTGCCCTGATGCTTATTTTTAAAGCAAATAGGTGGTCTAGCGGTACAGCGCTCGAATTCGGACCTCGGTGGACATGGGTTCGAATCCCATCGCCGGCACTAAAATGCAGGCCCGCGTTTGGCTTCGCTAATTGTCCACTGCTGAAAGATGTTTCTCTTAAAACATTCAAAGTAGCAAACATAAAAAAAATAATGTAGATACGTAAAAACAAATGTCAAGTGTCTTGTATTAAACTATTGATTTATTTGTTTGCTTTAAAAAGTATAGGACAAAAGATTGTTCCATGTGAGTGCTACTTAGAAATCTTTTTTGACGGCTAATTCATTTTACGTGCTCATAGGGGTTAAAACTTTGGCATTGAAGATTTTGTATATCAAAGATTTAACTTCTCCTAAGCATTCAATCAGCTCTGTTATTATAATAATGCTTTTTGTAGTAATTATCAAAACACAACTGTTACCATTGAGCTCAAAATTCCTCTTTTTACAAATGTTATTTGTGTATGCAACCGAATGTGTTGGCGTTTATTTACTTAAACATGTGACCATCTTTTTCTTTACAAAAATGATATTACTTTCATGTAGTCTAAACAAAAATAGATTAATATCAATTAAAGCAATTTAAAAGTAAAATTTGCTTGATAAGTAATAATATTTGGGATTTAAATTGATAAATATTTAAAAAGCATGTTCTTAATTAATAGTGAAAATATAACATTTAAAATACATTGTAATATTACCAACTGTTCTTATTCGTATTCTTCTTCTTCTTCTTATTATTATTACTAATAGTAGAGTAGTTAATTTTCTTAATTTAAAAAAAACTTAACTAATTAATCTATTTTATATCCCAATTATGTGCACGCTGATTGAAAGATCAAAAATTTATTTAATGATATTATATTCTTTTGCAAATAAAAATTAACAACAATACTGTTGAGAGAATATTTATATTTATGAATAAGTACGTTTGATAATAAATAACAATGTACTGTTTTGGGACAAAGCACCAAACACAGGCTTGGCGAATATATATATATATATATATATATATATATATATATATATATATATATATATATATATATATATATATATATAAAATATTTGAATATTTTACGGGAACCGTATCGTTCAGTAGTGGACATCTTAGCTAAGCCAAACGTGGATCCGTGGGCTGGTAGTAGGATTCAAACCCCCAATGTCCATCCAAGTCCAAGTCAAGCGCTGTACCGCTAGACTACCTCGGCACAAAGTATTTTTTTCGTCACTCAAATTATAAAAGTACTGAATACATAATTCACTGCGTATTATTTGGTTGCAATCCAATATCAAGTCAGTCCCAACGTTTATCAAACGTATACGCTCAACATCAATTCCAATCACCATTTGGAATTTCTCGGTTTGGTTTCGCTTAAACGACTTGGTCATCCAAGTGTGCTTATTGCAAACAATCCCGTTTTGTGCTATGTGAATAGCGTTCAATGGAATTTGCCTAATTGGACGACGTCTTCGCTGATGCCATCAAGTCCGATGGTTCAAAGTTTGTTGGAACGAAGTAAATCGAATGGCAAAAGTCATTTTGTTGAACATGGATTATTAACGACTGATAGAAAAATGATTATTAATTATTTTTTTAAAGAAAAACAATCCTTGATTCATGCAAATCAAAATGTGTTCATTAGTGGAAATGCTCATGCCGAATACTGTCGTAAGTCAATTGTGGGTTTGTATTTTGGCCTACTTGATTTGAAACATTTTTTAAAATTATTACAGTTATTATTATCATCACAATTATCATTAAAATTATTATTTCCGCCTAGTTTGGACCGAAAATGATTCAATCTAACCCGTTTCAAGCATCGGTAAAAAAGGAGTGTTTGAGCGTAAAGTTAGCAACCTGGTGTCTGTAAAACATTTATACTGCTACCGAAACTCTATTCCAGCAGCCAACGGCAAAGAAGTAATCGTACGTATCCGGATGATAGGGTTACACAGATGACAGGGTTAAGTGAAAACCGAAAGAAAGCTCAACCTTCGATTTGCAAAATTTTTAATGCCAAAACCTTAGCCAGTGTTGGAACATGTGCTTACACGTTTTCGTAGTGGACAGTTAGAACAGGTCGTTTGACAAATGAAAAAGTACAACTTAGATATTTTGCGTATTAGTGAAATGCGATGTAAAGGTCATAAAGACAATCATATTCATGAAGTTGGTATTATGTAATAACTTTTTACACTGTAAAATGTTCTCAGTGTTATACTAATGTAATAACAGTATATGTGTTGAAGATACACACAAGTAAAAATTAAAAAATACTATGTATTACTTGTATTACATTAATGCTGTTATAAAATATTTTTGATCTATTGACATGAGTGTTAATTTACCATGTAATGTAATTTAATTTATTATAATAGTCAATTTTGTTTACGTAAACACGTGAGTTAATAATACCAACAAAATCTAACAACAATAGTAAAATAAAAATAAGAAAAATTGATCCAATTGGCAATTTAATTTCAGACAGCAAAGGAGCCGTGTGTCATCGCCTCTGCAATCGTCACTTGGGATGTTGGGGTCCAAGCGAACGATTTTGCATCCAGTGCACCCAATGGTTTATCAAACATTCTCAAGGTGGAGTATTGTGTGTAGATGATTGTCACCAAATTAAGGGATATTATAAGGCCGTACAAACAAATTTATCCGATCTACCAATTGTCCAATTGTCAAATCAAAACAAAAGCATTGAAACAAATCGACACTTCCAATTGGCTAAACATGGCAGCGGTGTTTACCAGTGCAAAAAGTGTTCGCCAATGTGTACGCTGAAAAGTGACACATGCTACGGTCCAGGAGCACATCAATGTAATGGATCGTGTTTGTGGGTCAAGGTAAATGGGCCAATTAATTGAAATTACAATGAACGTAAAGTTTTGAATGCTTACGGTATAAAGATTTGAATAGTAGTTATTATGGTAATATTTTAAAATTTGTTTACTTCTATGTGGTGCAACTTAGAATTCGGAATAACACAAATGGGAGAACAAAGTGCATAGCAATATAACTTGTATGTTGGCAAATAAATCCAAACGTACAATCCCTAAAATATACCCAAAAGATAAAGAGACAATTATACCTAAGTTAATTTTATATTTTTGTTAGTTTTTTCTAAAAAAAACATGACAATAAATTATATAAAATATTTTATGTTAGATTAAATGTTTATCCAGACATTTCTACTTTAAAATATATAAATAATGAAAGAAGCATATTTTAAAATTACCATGTATATATATACATAAAAATTTTGACATAACTATGTACATTTTTGTTAAAAATATAAAAACCGTTATTTATTTAATGAACAATTGAAAAAGTTAAAAATAAATTTAATTTTTTAAAGCTGTAAATTAAAATTTATTTAATATCTATACTCTCAGACTATCCAAAAGGTATCTCAAAGTATAAACATATTATATATGGCCATTTGATTAATTAAAACAGTTGTTGAAAGAAAACAAGGCACTCTTGTTGTCTATTAAATAATAAAATTTGTTATTTTTCTACGTTTTCTTCGCATACAAGACTATGGCGATTTCTAAAAAGAAAGTATAACAACTTGTACAATGCTTCTGAATGGTTCAAACCAAATATATTTTCTACCATATATATATATTTTTATATATTTGGAAAAGGATGGACCTTACTGTCGGCGCTATTGCCCACAAGGTAAATATGTTGAACCCAATTCCAAAACGTGCGTTTTGTGCAATTCCGTATGTTCCGATCCCAATGTCAATCAAGTATCGAATTATTTGTCCAATGGCATGCTGTCGTCAAACCGAAGCGCATTGGTGCACATGTGTACCGGTCCCAATCCGTGGCCCGGTCCGGGTGGATGCAACTATTGCAAACGAACAGCGTTGCATTGGAAACAAGGAAGTGTAATTCAAAATCGACGATATTATTTGCAATGTGTAAAAGTAAGTTTATTGAAATATTGTTGTTTTGAGAATGCAAACGATTGCCGCTAATTTTACTGCTACTACTACTACTACTGCTACTACTACTACTACTACTGCTGTTACCTCTACTATATTGCTTTAAACAATTGTTTTGTTTTTCATTAGTAAAAAATTAACCGTTTTTCACAATTTCCTATAGTTTTCATTTTTTTATCAGATTATTCTTATAAATTGTGCATTATGGACACAAGCTAAAAGTTAACAAAATGACTGGTAACTAATTGCACAATATATTTAGTAATGATATTAAAAATGACATAAATTGTTAATTAACCGGAGTTATATATATGGGGATTAAAATCTGGAAGCGAACAGATAAGATACGATGGTAGATGTTTTTTATTATCTGTATCTTAGATGTATTTAAAACGTTACCTGGCGCAATCACATTTTAAATGATGAGATCATAAGAAGGACTGGCTCTTGTTCACTATATAACATGACTACAATTAGAAGAAAAAAATTAATTGGTCAAATTTTACGCCCGAATGAACAGCAAAAACGGTTTTGGAATTGACGATTGAAAAAACTTGGCTAAAAACTATTTGGGAAAATCTAATTGAAATGAATGTTTCATGGAATAAAACAAAACGTTTGGCAAAATGTTCAACAAATACAAGGAAAAATTTTATTGTTTCATGTTTTTTTAAATTATGTGATTTTATTGTTGTTAATTGCTGTAACTTATCTTATTGTCCTAAGCTTATTTTTAAAGCATTATTATTATCATTATTATTATTATTATTATTATTATTATTATTATTATTATTATTATTATTATTATTATTATTATTATTATTATTATTATTATTATTATTATTATTATTATTATTATTATTATTATTATTTTTATTATTATTATTATTATTATTATTGTTATTGTTATTGTTATTATTATTATTATTATTATTATTATTATTATTATTATTATTATTATTATTATTATTATTAGTAGTAGTAGTAGTAGTAGTAGTATGGTTATTGGTTTAGATACTTCAGTAAAAGTAGCTTTCAGTTTTCAAATAACATGTAATTGTTCTTGAAAATGTAGTGTATGTCGTTCGGGGGCAACTTGATGGGTATAATTTCAGGTTCCACGACCGGAGCTAAATACGGACTGTCGTCCAAGGCTTTGTGTGCTAAATCTTCACTTGATGGACAATATTTTACGTTGAACATTGAAGTAATAAAGACGAAATAAATGCACATAGATTATTGATCAACTAATTTATTAAATAAATGCATCATTGTCTAAAATTAGACGTGTCCTGTGGGAACATACTTGCACGTTTTCAATTTACACTATCGCGGTGGATCGAGCAATCGTTTGGCAGACAGCTACATGTCTTCGTACACCAACTTTTACGATTTGAACTATTTCGGCCAATCGATATCAATCGATATTCATCATGAACTTATCAATTGGTTGTGGAATCACACTCAGCCTCATGTATACGGCTTGGCCGAAATTTGTTTACCCTGCCACGATGAATGTGACCAATTTGTGTCGACCAGCCATGTGTGTTTTGGACCGGGTCCAAATCAGTGTGCTCAGTGCAAAAGGGCCAAATATCGGGATCGATGCATTTCCAAATGTCCAATTGGTATGTTTTTTTTTAAAACAAATATTATTGTTGTGTTTGATTAGTAATCTCAAATTTGAAATTAATATTGATAATGTATACGCCTTTATATTGCTCATATAGGAAATTATAATATGGAAAGTGCGATCAATAAAGATTCATTAAATCAAGTAGCTGGTTTTGATTATTTGAAAAACGACACTAAAGAATGTTTGCCCTGTCATGTTGAATGCAAAGATAACTGCAACGGACCGACAGACATGGATTGTTTGCAGTGTAGCGCAGTCAAGGTTTACACGAATGTAATGAAAACTCAAGTGAGTCAAGTATACATTAAATTGATAATAATATGTAATAAACTTTGTGCATGTGATTTAATGCAACAAGTGCTTTCAAATTAAAAAGTAAACATTTTTTAATATTTAAAAAAATTAAAAAAAAAGATTTTATTTAATTTTTGAATTAAAAAAATAAATATAAAAGCAATATATAAGCAAACGGACGCCCAATTAAGAAATTCAGTTAAACGAGAAGGCATAGCATAAATTAAAGAACTGAGTTTGCGTGCAACAATGTCGGTCCAAATTTTCCGTTGACTACATAATCTCCTTTTCCATCCCAGAAATGGAAAGGCTTCCATAGCTATTCTGGCTGGATAAGTGGGCGATCTACGTAAAACATGGCCAATCCATTTTAATCGTTTTTCTTTTATTGTGTTAGGGACACATGGCCAATAAATGTTAAATGACTTACAAATATCTGGAAATGGTTGAAATATGTTATTAGTTATTAAACGGTTGCATTCAATAAAGGATAACGAGCGAAACCATATGAATCATAAACAGCTTTGCTCAAAATAAACATGGATGAGAGTCCAAGTTTCGCATGCATAAAATAGAATGGAACGCACTAAACTCTTATATATTCTATTTTTGGTTTTAATAGAAATATTACTTTCGTTTCATAAAAGTTTACTTAAATCTAGGGTTTTCCCATTATCTTATTAAGCATAAAATGCAAAATAACAATATTATTTTATCTTATGACAAAATCCAATAAGCGGTACTAAATATGGCCCTTTGTTACTAGATGTTCATTTGTAGGAAAATGTTTTTTGTTGAACATTCAAGCAATAAGAAGTACATACAATTATTTGCATTTACTTTAAATTTGATAAAACAAAAGTTATTACACAGCTAAACAGTCGTTTCTTAGTAACAGGAGCTTTGGTATTCAAAACAGCAAAGGTTAAAGGTTACAGCCAATCCATTAAATTTAGCTTTCTATTTGAACGACTTAACGTTATTACTGTAGTTGATAAAGACCTAAAGCAAGGGATTTAATTGACAGATTTTATTTGTTTGATTATTTTGGTGTTTACTACCTAAACATTTATGCCTAAGTGGACATTTAATGGAATTCTAGACAATGGTGCACATTTAGTTGACCAGTTTTGAGTCTACTATTTTAGCCTTCTCTTTCACCGTAACCGGTCGCAAGTCCGGTTGAGAAAGGAGGAGGATTTGAGAGCAAGATTAGCTAACCGGTTCCTGTAAAAGCACCAAGAAGACAGAATTTCATTAAATTACGGCGAAGAAGTAAAGGCATGATTCCAATAACCGGAGTTCGACAAAATTCGAATAGAACTTCAATATTTTTTATGCATAATCTTCAAAACCACCAATGTAATGAACATTCATATGGAACAATCTTGTTGTCCCATGCTTTTTAGAGCGAAAGGGTTTTGATTGCCATAACAACCAAAAACAAACAAGTAACATAAGATTCTGCATTAAACTTTTATCTACTCACAAGTACAAAGTTAATAGTGCTATTGATATAGATTATTTTCGGTAATTTTATACTTTTATCGTATCATTAAATCAGTTTACAATAATTTCAAAACTGTACTTTATATGACATTAATTAAAAAACATTGGTTACGAGTACTTTTAATTTATTTATTGGACATATATATGTGTATCCGAACATAAATATTCATTCATTCCATTTTTAGTGGTTATGCGCTCAAACATGTCCCGCTTCACTTCCTTTCAAACTTACTGATCCTTTTACGGGTCATTTTGTGTGTTCCAAAGAACCAGATTATTTGTACATTGTTGACAACGGTAACATGATCAAAAACAATTCAAACATTAGTTGGCAATATTTGAACCATTTTGTTACTTCGTTGAACGTACCCATGTCGACACAAATGGTGGGTTTGATTGCGGCATTTGTGTGTTTGTCCATCATGCTTGTCATTTTGACTGGACTTATTTGGTGGACTATACGTACGCGAGCAAAACTGACCAAAAATTCGCATTTTTTGCACATTTTAAAAAACGACAACCAACAATCTCGGCGACTATCGATGTCTGCCTGTTGTGAGGCTTTTTGGAATCAGGGCAGACCTCATGTCGAAGGTCCTGTGTCACCAATTCATAATTTGGAACAAGGAAATAACAAGATTGGAGTTGATTTTGTCGGAGAAGACAAAAGTTTGAAGATGCTTGTCAATAAATGGGAACATGTGCAAACTACTCAGGTATTTTGTCTGAATTTTATTGTAAATTGTATGTGTGTGTATGTGACAATGTTGTGTTTGGTACAATTTTAAACGGAGTAGAAGAAGTGGCTAAAACGTCAGAGTGTAGGTTTGAGTTTTACCATCCATACTACATGCGTAACTCCACCGTAGTCGGTCCTAAGTTCGGTCAAAAAAGCAGGAGCGTTTGGCAGCAGTCTGGACTCTGTAAACAATTAATATTGCTAAAGCAAACAACAAGAGGACACCATTTCATTGAACTACGGTAATGATATGAAAGCATCATGATCCTGATTCAGCAAGATCTGAATAGTATGCGAATCTTCAAAGTCAAAAATGATATGTACAATCATGTGAAATAATCTTGTTGCTCCATGCTGTTCACAGCGAAAAGATATTAAAATAAATAATAATAATAATAATAATACATCATGGTGGGTAGCATGTATTACCCAATGTGCGTTACATTTGCACAAGTAGACAACCCAGAAAGCATGGTATATTGTTAACTGGTAGTGCTACTTCAATCTAATTAGATGGTCGTATCTTTGTTTGGTTTTGCCAACTATCTACTTGCTAAAAATGTTTCCTATCCAAGCGTTGAGCATTTAGAGTAATAATAATAAATAAACAAAATTTAAGTATGAATGTAAATTAAATTAAAACTATTTTGTTAAATATTTTAAGGAAAAGATTTGTGGTTTAAATTAACAGTAAGTTTTTAAAGTAGTTGACACTTGTTCCAGAAAAAAGATTATAATTGTATGATACGACAACATTTTTTCTAGAAATACAACATAATACCACCATCTATTAAAACTTAAAGAAGAACCACATTTGTTAAGAAAATTATATATATATATATATACAACTCTCACAACAATTACTGCAAAAAGTGATTATTTAACTAAAACAACTCTAGCAACTACACAGCGTACAAGAGAAACGTCACTTCTATTATAAAATATACAATATATAATAATTGAAAAAAACTACAATTATATATACATATATATTGTAAGTAATAAAAAATTGTATAAAACATCAGCTGGTGCAAAATCGAAAATGGAGTAAAATGATTAACATGATTTATAAAGACAACTATTAACAAAAATACGGATTACATGCAATTTTTCCAGTTACCAAATGATTAAAGACATTAGAAAGTTCAAAAAATTCAATAATCTAGGTGATTGCCTTTCTTTTGAACAACCTGATTCAAGCGTTTTGGAATGCTGTTAATGAGAGTGTTGATATATTTTTGCTTAATCCCATATTGAACAACAAAACGAATACGTTCAAATAAATCCTCAATTTCGGTATGCTTATTGATGTTGCGCTTTAGCATACTGAAAATATTTTTAATACACACACACACACACATATATATATATATATATATATATATATATATATATATATATAATTTATTTTGCTTAAAACGTTTTTCAAGAAACAACTTTTAGCAGTGGACATTTTTGCAATGCCAAACGTAGGCCCGTATTTAGTGGGCCGGTGGTGGGATTTGAACTCCCATGCCCACACAGGTCCAAGTCGAGCGTTGGACCGCTGGACCAGCCCGACACAGCGATATATATATATATATATATATATATATATATATATAAATATAAGAAGACGAAAACTATTCGAAATGGACTCGGATGGGTATAGGTTTAAATCCTTCAACCGGATCTGAAATATGTTTCTCATAAATTATTCAATGTTGCATATATATATATATATATATATATATATATATATATATATATATATATATATATATATATATATATATATATATATATATATATATATGTTAAACCTTATTTCTTGCAATTCAAATAGCAGCTCGAAATGTCCAAACCAAATATGTCCACTCTGCTCATTATCCAAGAATCTCAATTGACTCGCGGTCCTCTCATTGGATCTGGCGCGTTTGGAACGGTCTATTGTGGTGTGTGGCAAACACGGTTGGGCCCCGACTATTCCAAATCCACGTCGACTGACACTGTCGCCGGTGCCGTCCACATACCTGTGGCCATCAAAGTTCTAACCAACTCAACCGATTCCGAACCAAATAAGGAATTGTTGGACGAAGCCAAGGTTAGCACATTTTTAATACTTTAAAAATATTGATTAATAGTTTGAAAACTGATGGCATGTCTATGTGTATCAATTGATAGTCTACTCTGGGCATATCAGTGTTATTAAGATGATGACGGATATCCAGTTTTACTTAAACTGCATATTTTTACATATTGTTTATTGACAATGTGTTGTGTTTGGTGGTACGTCAGTTCCAATTATGTGTTTGATTTTAATTAATATTATATTAGCACGATTGATTAAAGACCTTGTAAGGTGGGCTGATATGTATAAGTCCATTGATAATACACAATCCCTTTCGTTAACAAGCAAGTGGAAATAAAACAAAGTACATTGTATACCAATCCGTTACATTAATTACATAGATCTATATCTGGAATTCAGTTTGGTCTAGAATTAGACACTTACACCGATGTTGGACTGAACCCAAAAAAAACGAAAAAAAAATGTTTGTAATTAAATGTTGTAATTAACCTTTTCATTGTTCAATATTAAATTTTAATTCTATCAAATGTTCTGTGACTATTACATTTCATGATGGATCGGTCTCTTTTTGTTGAGTTGAAGGGCATGAATTCTTAGAGAATACAAAATACAACATACTTGTAAATCAATAGCTTTTGTTCGATAGAAATATCGGAGACTAACATAAATGGGATCAATGCAACTTTGTACATATAAATGTGATCTTGATTATCACATGTAAAGTCAAATACTGCAAATACTGGATGTGACATGCATAACGAGAAACTAAGTGTTTAATTAAAACAGTTGTCAAATTGATTAAAAGACAAATAAACGGTCTACTGATAGCACTATTACGAATACAATTGTATATATATATATATGTTTTAGAGTTAACGAGGTACAAAACAAAGTAATTAAGAAAATTATTTGTCTGCTATGAGAATTTAACAAAAAATGTCTTAATGATAGTCACTGCTCTTGAGTTGAAATTGATAGATGACGCATTTTAACATAAAGGTCTTACTTTTAAATTAATGTAGATAATTGGGAGTATGTAGGTGGAACAACCTCGCCATTTAATTTTGAAAATTACTGCATGTTTAGACTTAGAACACTTTGTAGTATAAAATATCCTATTGCA
Source organism: Cardicola forsteri (assembly GCA_025895645.1). Taxonomy (NCBI): domain Eukaryota; kingdom Metazoa; phylum Platyhelminthes; class Trematoda; order Strigeidida; family Aporocotylidae; genus Cardicola; species Cardicola forsteri. The sequence continues at coordinate 740,068 of JAKXYG010001417.1, read as the reverse complement.
ATTTAATACCACAAGCTTTTACTAAGATACACAGCACTTATTCTACTGGAAAAATCTAGATCAAAAGTGAATAATAATAATAATAATATGTACTAGTTTAAAGCATAATTTTATTATATGAAAATAACTTCACAATAAAGAATACCAGAGAATTAAATTTAATAAGTATTGTAATTTTAAACTAAGGGTGAATACAACTTTTAAAACAGAAATTAATAAAGTTAAATAATTTCAAATGCGTTTAAATCAGTTCAGTTAAATATTTTTTATAGAATTAATAAAAAAAATTGTGAAACTGGCACCGTCGTTTAAATTTTACTACCCACCCACTATCATATCTTAGACCGCGTTAAAATGTTCACATTGGAGCAATCAACATTTGGAAATTAACTGTAGTGTTAAAAAATTGACTTAAAATTCTCAAGTGTATTTATTTATAATTATTTTGTTGTTAGAAAATGTTTTCTTTTTAAACTGTCACTCAACCGTGTCATTGGAATTATGCTGTTTTCACTTGCTTGCCTTAATTTGCTAGAATGGTGTTTTTTGTCAATAGCAATATTTACTTCTTAAAACAACCAAACTGTTGATCAACCTTCTGGCTTTATCAACTCGACTTAAGATCGACGCTAAGGTAGGGTTCAAATGTATTTAACAAAGCAATATAATTAAAAACAAACAAATAAAAAATATATATATTTACATTTACGATAATTTGACGACATAATAAAAAAACATTAAAATAATAATTTTTAAATAAGTATTATTCAAATAGAGATTATCTACTCAACGTTCATGCGTATCATTAACGAATTATATCAATTGTTGTTTGAGCAATTGACGTAGAAAGATCAAAGTTGTTACACAATTGTAACACACACATTTTGTACTATGTTCGTCTAACGTACACACATGTACACATCTAACTGCCTTGTACATTTTGTTCTATTGGACAGGTAATGGCCAGTGTTCAACATCCGTGTTGTATTCGATTTCTGGCGTTGTGCCTGACCGCCCGCATGCAACTCATTACGCAGTTTATGCCATTGGGCAGTTTACTGGAATTTGTCAAACATCGTCGCGATATTATTGATACGTACAATTTGCTTAACTGGTCCAGTCAAATTGGTCAAGGAATGGCTTATTTGGCTTCCAAAGGCATCATCCACCGCGATTTGGCTGCTCGTAACGTTTTGTTGGAATCGAAAGAACAGGTAAGACGTTGTGATGCAACACAACATGTTACTTACTATTGATTGACAAGTTTTGTTTTTCTTGTCTGTTTGAAAGACATATTTTTGGCAAGTGACCATTATCGAATGCACAAAAATATACTTACTTTGTTAATGCAATGTGCTGGGGTGGTCTAGTGGTACAGCGCTCGATTTGGACTTGGATGGGCATCGGGGTACGAATCCCACCACCGGCGCTAAATTGCGGACCCACCTTCGGCTTTGCTAAACTGTCTACTGCTAAAAGATGCGTTTCCCGTCAAAACATTCAAAGTAGTAAATATAGTTAATTAATTAATTCATTAATATTGTGACTGCCCAATTTTCTTATTTTTTGTTGTTTTGTCTCAAACTTAGTAAACTTTTAAAATTATTATTATCATTATTATTATTATTATTAATAATTTTAATATTAATACTAAAAAATACCTTAGCAACATATACTAAAAAAACCTTAGCAACATATACTAAAAAAATATATATATATTTATATATATATATATATATATATATATATATATATTATATATATCAACATTTATTTTAGCAATAAAAATTATACTACTACTTTATAAAAACTTTAAAAAGTACAAAAACACTGTAAAATTAATTACATTGGAAAAAAATACTTTTACATTAAAAACAAATATTAGAAACTTTACAATGTTAACAATTTAAGTCATGTTACTTAAAACATAGATTTGACTCTTTATTAAAAATATGGAGTTGATAGCAAACCCTTCGTCTTAAAGAGTATGGGACAGGAACATTGTTGCAAGTCCCACTCCAACTTGTGTGCAACCCTAATTTTCTGACAATTGACTTATTTCTTCAATAATATATTCCAATCATCAACTTTGAATGAGCGTAAGTACATTCACTATGTGCATTGAAAAATAATAACTCACATTGGTTGCACTAGTTATTATTTCCCCACTTTCATGTTTGTTCCAGGTCCTAATTACAGATTTTGGTTTGGCCAAATGTCTCGACTCAATTGGGTGTGAATATCGGGCGTCTGGAGGTCGTATGCCCATCAAATGGCTAGCCATCGAATCGATACAAAAACGAATATTTTCAACCAAGTCGGACGTGTGGGCTTACGGTAATGTTTAAAAAGTTGTTTCTAGCGGTCCAACGATACAGCGCTCGACTCGAACCCGGCTGAGCATCGGAATTCGATTCCCACCGCCGGCGGCACGAAATGTGGGCCCCAGTTCGGCTTCGCTAAAATGTCTACTACTGAAAGATACGTTTTGCGTTTAGAACATTTAAAGTAGTGAAAATAAATTTTTTAAAATTAAAAAAAAATTATTTATACATGTCAACCAAAATCGTTCCAATTCAATGTTTGAAATAAAATTTTGCCAAATTGAAAGTTAACAAATGAATAATACAACTGACAAAAGCGTAACATCCGATTTATTTGAACCAACAAGGGTGTTTATTGTAAATTTGATTTACACAATGTCGTTTTAACCAAGTTGTGCAATTTACATTTGTGGCACAACAGGAGTAACGTTGTGGGAAATGTGCACTTTTGGACAAAAGCCGTACGAACATATTCGAGCCAAGGATTTGATTCAGTATTTGGAAAAAGGCAATCGTCTGGTTCAACCCGATATAACCAGTCTAGATTATTATACCATTCTGTTGCAATGTAAGTGCAAAGAATAAAATCAGTCAATAAATTGTCCACATGTAAATTCTATTTTATCGTTCTTTGACTGTTTGTGTTTTGCAAAAATCTTTTTATTTTACTATTTATACATGTATAGTTTAGCATTGGACAAGATTCCAATATATATATATATATATACTAGGGAACGAGTCTAGAACTTTCATTAATATGCCATCTAATTATATATTTTACGATTGGTTTTAAAATTACTAAGTTTGTACGATGTTTACAAATTTAATCTGCCGGACTGGCAGAAGAGACTTAGGCTCTAGACCCGTATCGGGATGAATATTAGTTTGGAGTCCGATTATTAACATTGAATATATATATATATATATACTATAGCCCTTACAACAAATACCGCAAAAAGTGATTATTTAACTAAAAAATTTCCATCTATCACATAACATAGAAAAAAGGTCACTATAATTATAAAATATACACTATTATATAATATATATTGTAACTAATCAAAAATTTACATAAAATATTAACTGGCTCATAATCTACGATTGGGTAAAATTATCAACATGAAATATAACGTCAAGTATTAAAAAAAGGTAAAACGTATCTCATTTTTAGGGTTACTAAATTGTTTTAATGTATAATTTACTACAACATATTAAATGATAAGTTATTTTTAATATTTATTTTTACGAAAAAACAATAGGACATAACAAATTAATTTGGATTTGATACTCTTATAATTTTTTGCGGAAATTGTTGAAATGCCCGTATATATATATGACTGCCAATTTTATTTATTAAAATGTATATAAGATGCATAAATAATTTCAGTATTTTAACAATTGTATATTTTCATGTTTTGTTGTTTGGACTAATTTTTAATAGTGTTCATTTAATAAGTTCAATCTATATATGTCCTATAGATAACTGTTTGAGGCAGTAATACTATATAGATCTACGTTCCTTTTGTATATAGATTCCAAAATTTAACATTTTCGCAACTGTATGATGAAATAAATTCATCTCACGGTTTGCAGTTTTCAACGTTCTCATTGGCAATTGTAAAAACAAGTCAATGTTTAAAACAATATAATACATTTATTTATTTTCAACAACGTTCACAGATATTAAAAAATTATTCTAAATTAAATGCTTGTGTTGTTTATATTGCCAGTCGAACTAAAACTTGTATCCACCCAACAAGTTTGATGCCTCGATGACTCCATTTCCGATATATTACATTACACTTTTGAAATACTGCATATTGTGTTTGTAAAAACAAAACACATTCTAAATGCAAAAACATTGCCATGTTGATTGTTTATAAATTTAGTGTAATGATTTGTCTAATTGAAGGTTGGAACACGGACCCGTTAGACAGACCGTCATTTGAAGAATTGGTTCGTATGATGGAGAAAATGAAGCAACACTCAAAGCAATATTTATTTTATACTGTATGTTTTTAAATGCATATCATATGTAATTATGAAAATCTTTAGGTACATTAATCGTTGAGTATTTAGTACTTTGTGTAATGGGTTTGCACTCCTAGGGTACAAGATTATTGATTTATTTATTTATACCACACTATTACAATTTAAAGTTTATTTATTAATCGTTTAGCACAATCTTATATTTACGGTCTAGCGGTACAGCGCTCGATTTGGACCGGCCCACATTCGACTTCGCTAAAATGTCTACTGCTGACAGACGTGTTTCTCGTAAAACATTCAAAATAGAAAAAAAATAAGATAAAATATTTTTGTTATTTTGCATTTTATATTTAGTAATATAAAAAGACCGCCGTTGTTAATTACAAGTTTGTATCGAAAAAACTGAAAAATTAAAGGTACGTATAGCAAAACCATTCTTATATAAAATACAGAAGAAAGAAAAGAAAAACATGTTTGCAAGATGGTGTAAAAAGACTATGCAAATATTAAGTGTTTATCTGTTATCCAATGATCGGGTAGAAATGAAAGAACTTGAATTGATGTTATACTAAATTACCTAAAACTATTACTACTACTAATAATAATAATTGTTATTATCATTATTATTATACTATTAACAATAGTAGAATTAATAAGATTAAAAATAGTGACATTAACAATAATAGTACTAATAAAATTAGTAATATAATAGTAGTATTGCTAATAATAGAATTAATATTATTATTAATAATAAAATAATAATAATACAACTATTTATTTTGAATTGAAAAGCCCCAACTGCAGCTCAGCTCTTCAACTCAATATCTCCAATCGTCCCAAAGTGTTTTCGAATTCTTGAGTCAGTATTGTTCGTCAAGTCCAACGACAGCAACAAGTACGGAGGAAATCAATGACGATTCGTGTCTGGATACAACTGACAGTTCGACCTTGACAAATTATGCCCAAATTCAAGTACACTGGTTCAACAATTTGTATTTGAATCATAAAGCCAACATGTTTCCACAAAGCATTCAAACAATTATCGATCAGTATTATGAAAATTACAGTGATGAAGAAAACAATAATAATAATAATAATAATAATAATAATAATAATAATTGTGATAGTGATAATGATCGGTGCTACAGTTATTTGAACAGGAATCAAACGTCGTATTACAATACATCTGAGTCGGGATTTGAAGAACCAGTTCGAACATTCGATAAAAGGTTGACAATATGTGTAAAAAGCGAGTGGCCAAATCAAGATGAGAAACATTTGGTGTTTGGAGAAAATGAATATGACAATGTTGGTTTGAAACAATTATTTGTATTTAATGGATAATTTTGTTTTCCAGCTGTTACTATCTTTTAAATTGTTACATATTTTAGTTAGAAAATGGTTTAACAATAACAATCCTGATAAAAATGGACGCTACAAATGTAGTAGTCTTAAGCAACAACATAATGCGAAATAATAAAAACATTTAAAACACAATGTACAAAATTATATAGTTAATAAAAAGATTACCATTTCCGTAATATATATTATTAATAAAAAATGACATTAAATGTTATTTACTTTGTAATTAAATGATTAACATAAAATACAGAGTTAAATATTACAGAAAATATAAAGCATATAAAATGTTTTTAATTGCCAAATGGTTTCTTGAATTATATACCCTACAGAATGCCCAATAATAAATGTTATCATCTATGCCTCCAACCAGTTTTCTCTAATGATTTATTATGAAATGGCTAATTTTTTAATACAAACTTATGTGATCTCATTTTCAAGAAAAGTAGGGTTTAAACAGATAATTTATTAATTTAAACATGCTTATAGATGCTAAGTTTTATAATAAAAAATAATGTATTGCCTTATTATCATTGTTATTATTATTATTATTATTATTATTATTATTATTATTATTATTATTATTATTATTATTATTATTAGTAGTAGTAGTAGTAGTAGTAGTTGTTGTTGTTGTTGTTGTAATAGTAGTAGCAGTAGTTTTAATATGATTCATATGATTAATATTATAAACGATTTGGTAATTGGTGTTTATTTTAGGAATTATTATTATTATTATTACAAAACTCCTTTGCTTTTAAAAGTATGGAGAAAAAAGATAACAATAACAGTAACAAGAACAAAGCCCTAAAATTCCAAGTAAACATAAAGCAAAAAATTAAAATTTTTGGAATTAAAAATTGATGTTTTTTTCGGCTTTTACTCAACCGTGTCATCTGGGTCGTGCTGTCACTTTTTTGCTACTGTTTGCCGCATGGCATTTGCTTATAAATTTTTTAAGCCCAGGCTAATAACGTTGGCTTCAAAACCTCCTCCGTTTACAACTGGATTTAAAACCAGCTAGTTGACAAAAATATAACTTGCAAAAATAATTTATATTGTGCTGAAGTAGCCAGCGGTACAGCGCTCGACTTGGACCTGGTGGACATCGGGGTTCAAATCCTACTACCGGCTCACGTTTGGTTTCACTAAAATGTCCACTGCTGTGTAAAACATTCAAAGTAGTACAAAAATAATATACAACCAATTGATAAACGTCTCGTTCTGCTAGTTTAAGAATTCTTTATTTAATTAAGATTAAGCATATTGCAAATTAAACGTTTTTTGCAATATGTACATTATCGCTTCTATACTTCAGTTTTTCAAACGATATATGTTTAATGTTAACATTTTAAATTTTAAAACAAAAAACATACAACCATTGAATTAATTTTTTGCTAAAATTTAACCAACAGTGGACCAAATTACTTGGCCTAAATAGTTACAAAAGGCGGCTGGATTGATTATTTAATAGTAGTCAGTAGCCCAACATATTATTAATATTTGACGTTATATATTACACCGCCTAGCTTGGACCAGAAATGATTCAATCTAGCCAGTCCCAAGCCTGGATAAATGAGGAGGGTTTGAACGAAAGGTTAGCAACCTGGACTTTGTAAAAAATGTATACTGCTACAGAAACAATCAAGAGGACGCCATTCCGGCAAACAACGGCGAAGAAGTGGTTGCATGTATCTGGATGACAGAGTTACACAGATGACAGGGTTGAATAAAAGCAAAAAGAAAGTTCAATCTTCGATTTGCAGAATCTTCAATGCCAACGAGACTTTGTTGTTATTGCTGTTATGTTGTAATTGTTGTCTTATTGCTCCATGCTTATTTTTAAAGCAAAAGGGTTTTGTATAATATATAATAATAATAATAGTAATAGTAATAATAATAATATATTTTAACAATTTTACTCAACCTTGGATTATGAATCAGTTGATATATGGACGTATTGTTTTTATTAATAAAATTATTATTTTATTTTATTTCCTATACAATATTGTGTCATATAATTAAAGTGGGTTTCTTTAAAGTTCCGTAGCTGCTGGAGATGTTTTGGTTAAATAACCAAGTTTTTGAAGTAATTGTTTTAGGGCTCATATTTTTTGTTTGGCTTTGCTGAAATATTTACTTGCTAAAAATGTTTCTTGTAAAGCAATAATATTAATAATAAATATGTATTGTGCCAATTTTTTTGTTAACTACGGACAATAAACAATATTGATTTTTCTATTTTACACATTCAATTGACAAGCAAGTAAATGGTATTAATGTACGATTTATACAATATTTGGCTTAATTATTGAAACAGTCTGTATGCGTTGTGTGTAAAATTGATACATTAGCATTTTATTAACTAGATTAGTTGAATATTAAAGTGAAATATAAAAGTATTGTTAAGAAATGAAGGATGTATTGTAACTTATTTAGTACTCATTGTAATAATAATTAGGTGAAACTTAGAGCATTATGATTGACGCATTTTGTGCAATAAACATAGTTATTTTATTTTTTATGCAATATAATATATACAGAAATATGCGAATATTGTATAATGACAACATTTAATAAATATTATTATGCAATACACAAGTACTAACAACACTACCAAACTAAAACCAGCATCGTTTAATTAGTCACCTTAATACAAAAATCAATTTAAATTAACGGTACTGTAAGGTGAAATAAATTTATTCAAACAAAAAGAATCAATCAATAATTGTGACAAATAATAAATCTAAAGCATTGGATTCTCTTTATAATTCCAAACAAAATTAATAGAAGACGTAAACTGTGGGATAAATTCATTTCGTTTATTCTCTTCAGTCACAAACATACAAAGAATCAGTTGAAACTGAAGAAAATATACGAAATGAATTCATCTCACAGTTTACGTCTTCTATTATTTTTGTTTGAAAATGATAAATTGTTTCTAGTACCAATTTTTAAAAAAAGGAATTTGTTTTTACACCAAAACGAAACCAGCATTGTTGTAGATTGCGTTCGGCTTTTGGTTCAAACAAACCTTTGTCGGAAATGTGCCATCTACTGATGCCCAATGAGTCATTTGTTGAAGACGAAAATGCCTATTTGGAACCTGTTGGCCAAACTTCTGTCAATAGAATCAACATGAATTTGCAAAAGTCCGGTTCAAATGTGACAGAATATTTCACCCTACCAACATTCCCGAATACAGCCAAAAAATTGTGTAACGAAAAACGCAAAAATTGTGCATATGTTCCAAGTATGTTTATAATTGTTGATAAAGGCCTATTTGGACTATTGTGTAAATAGACTTCGTTTTCTTTAGAATTGTCAGATTCACTTGAATAATAAATCCACTTGGTTTTAAGTCAACCAGGTATACTGTACAGCTATTTCATCCTTATGGGGAATCATCAGTAGTGAATACCTTCAAAGTTTTTGTATATGGGATGCTAATGATCTTGAGGATTTGATTAATGATTATAAAGTCTCAATTTCCAATAATGGTGATATTCCTGACTGTTCGTCCTCCACGTGGTGCATCCTGGACTAGGTGCCCCTAGGCATCTAGACTAATAACAGCAGGGTCCAAGTGCACAGCGGTATAACTGAGCTTCCGCTACGGCGGGTGGGTGTGAACATACACCCAGGATACTTAAAAGGTATCTAAATGTATACGTACATCATATGTAGCCCTTGGGCTAAGGAAGATAACCCTTTAAAAAAATCAGGCGGCCACGTCAATCTTTGCGAACAGTGGCGACATCACAAGGATGCCGTCTACCAGCCAAGAAACTTTGTTATTCTTCCACGTTTGTTACGCTTATCAAGCCATCAAAATCAATCGTTTACATGTATAAATATGGGAAATAATGAAGAGGTGATACCATGTCACCAACCAAATGAATACAAATAAACTGCTTGACGTGAGTTGCAAGTGGTTAGGGCGCTAGACTTGTGGTTGGATAGGTTTGAGTCTAACCACTGGTCCTCTGTCTAGAGCTGTCGTAAACATGTCCGCATACAACAAAATAAACCAACAAAAGTTGGTGGCAAAGCCACCTCTTTATTAGTTCCAAGTTCTCAAAGCATCACGAATAATTCCTCTCCATTGTTCACGGTTTTCGGAGGCGAGCACAGATATGTCAGTCCAACCGACTTTGTCATTGTTTCCCAGATAAAGTCCTGGCCAAAATAGGGTGAAGATCGTCCCGAACAGCGTCGATCCAAGTACGTTTTGTGACCACCTTTCCTTTTCTTCCAATCGGCATTTGGACAAACCAAAGTTACGGAACGTGACCAAACCAGCGCAATCTACGTTGTCGCGATACCAAGGAAGGAAGTTCATGGAATTGGAGGTCATCTCGAATTTGGTGGATACTGATCTTTTTTGTCCAGTCCCTTGATATGGATAATACAAAATGAGTGTTGTGCCAAATATATCTGAGACATCTTGCCTCAAATTTGTTAAACTTCATGATCTCAGACCCTGTAAGAGTCCAGATTTCAGCTGCGTACAGAAGCACTGTGCGAACCAATGAAAAGAAAATGTTCATCTTTGTCTTTGGATTGATGTTTTTTCGTCTCCATAATGGTTTAGCAAGTTTTCCAAACGCAGCAGCAGCCAAACAATGTCCGCATATTGGAAAAAAAACATTTTCTGCCGAGCATACAATTAGTACAAATGTATACATAAACAATGTACATTTTCATTGCATTTCCAGTTTTCAGTTTGAAACGTGAATACGACCAAGCAGTACCTACAATGAATCCAAGCAGACCGTTACTGTCAAATTCCGTACCACAACTGGCATTCGACGAAACGTATTCACATGAAAAATAAAAATTGCAAACCGCAACAATTGCTGCATTAGCACAACAAAAATCAAGTTTACAAAAGTTTAAACTGGGTTGTTTCAAATGCATTTATGTTTGTATTAATCTCATCTTAGTTGCACTTTATCAAAAGCCACACTGCACATGCAACATATACCAAATATATATTTTAATAAAATGTATTAAAATATTTTTTATTATGTTTAAATTATATAGATGGTTGACCTATTGTAATTAGGTAGTCATGTATATAAAACTTATCGTCTCAAAGCGCTTGTTACATTGTCAAGTTAATTCGTTATCATAAATTGAAGTGATGTAATTATCTTTGTACACATGCTTTGCATAATAAATGTTTAACAGTTTACTTTGTCAAAGTATAACTTCAAAAGATACTTTTACTCATTTTCTGTTTAGGACAATTTTCACGTCATTTTAACTAAAGTATTTTATCATACAAGGAATAGCTATGTTAATGTAGACCTCATAAACTTTGTAAACCGTCATTAATAGAAAGCAATCTTTGAAATGTTTTGCGAATTTGTAATAAATAAAAGAAAGGTCTTATCATCAGCTGTTTATAAATAATCGATCCATTGACAAACAGGACACTCAAAATAGTTTCCAGTACAAATGCATTGATTTTTTGCAATCCATCCGCTGGCTTAGAATTACTTTTTGACAAGAGGTTTTGGTTCAAAATCTATGTTGTTTCAAATCGATTTACATTACACTCATACATAACATACCATGTTTTATAACAGCATTCTTTTAGTAGCGTTTACTGTCGATAAAGATACATTTAGTTAGTGACGGTGTTTTCTTCGTAATATTTTACATTTGCAAAGCACTTGGAACGATTACTGGTTGATGTAGGTTGGTAATAGATTTTGTTGATTAAAGAATGTACATGATCTCTAACCAATCTATAAAAAGAATCTAACATTTATGCTACCTTTACATCACAGCAATATACAATTCACAATACTTGAAGAAATAAATATACCTAATTCTAAATTCCTTGACCGGACATATCAAACATTTTGACAAAACCTCACACTCGTATCAAGAGTAAGCTGTTTTCATCGTCTGAACGATTTTGGATACTCAAAGCTGCAATATTAAGCCATTCACATCTTCTGTTTTTCGAAAAGAGATGGAAGAGTGAAGAATGCATTTTACATTATTCTTGATTAAATCAAACCGCATGTTCACCTGACTTCCAGCACACCTTCACGTGTAAATAGGATGGGCTAAAGTAGCGCCTTTGAATGGAGTTATCTAAGCGACAACAAATGTAATCAAACCAAATTAAAAGATGATTTCTGAAAATGTAGAGCTCAATTTTAAGACCATCCTTGTTTCTTCATCGCATCTAACAGGAGAAATTGTGATAAGTACGCCACAAATCTATTTCTACATTTATCTTATTTTTTATTCAAATAACACGCATTGTGTTTCAACTAACCCTACAACATTAAATCACAGATCAATTTCAACTACTCTCATATAAGCAAGAATCAGCGATATGGAACATAGCTACAAATGCTGGTTTACGTTAAAACTCAAAAGAAGCCGTCCAACCACGACAGTTATCATTGAACATAAACTTCGCGACAATATGAAGGCTCACAGATAAGTAAACGTTAAGACGTTAAATATGCGTGCTTTTAAAATTCTAGGAGTTTGCACCATAATATATTTTCAAAAAAAACAAGTTGATGTAACTCATTTTTAGGAATATGTATTTAGATAAAGCCAAAAAATACAACTCAACAAAATATAATTCTCATAAAAATAATCCACATTATAAAATACAAAGAAACATCCAATAAGGTATCACAGTAACCGACAACCCACGTAACAAATAGAAAAGCATATGCATTTATATATACGCTCTTCAGCCGTCAAAAGACATTGTGTTCAAGCAGTAAACGATCCACCCGTACTCTGTGAAGTCGTTACCAAATTTGATTTGTTCAAAAACCAAAGTGAATCAACCAGATTCGTTTTGGCAGCTGTTTTAGCCCAATGAAACACGTTCATCGTTTGTTCATTCAACGTCGACATGCGGCACAAAGTGTAACCATACAAATTCACCACGTTCATAGCCAGTCCAATGAGTGACACCAAGGCCCAGCGTAAATTGAGCGAGAATAGGGCACCGAAAACGAACAAAAGCCATAGAACAGGCGATCCAATCAGCCCAAACCAAAACAATCGACTCAAACGCAAACGGTCAGCTCGAATGACAAGTTCTCGACGACTCAACGTTGTCGGATTGACTGTATCGATTGGAGACGGCTGGCGAGTGTCAAAACGCCAAGAAACGGCGCCAGTAGTGTTGTCGGTTTGACTTGACCAGCGCAATCCGACCAAAATGCGACCAGATATGTTTTTCGTAAACCAAAAATCCAACGACAAGGAAATAAGAATGACAATGAACGGTAATACAAAAGATGAAGTGAACCAAGCACAAAATAGATAAGCTAAAAGGGCGGACAGACGGAAAATGTAGTGGCCAATTAAAGCGGTTCGCCGAGTAGATGGGCTGTGCACATCGGAAGGGTTCAAATCGTCGGTCAAAGCGAGAACAACTTCATCTCTCGTGTCCATTTATGGATAAATATGGAATATAAGGAACTAAATAAAATAGGTGGGAAAATATATTAAACATCAAACCAATGATTCTCCCTAATCGAATATTTTGATGCGAAAAACAACAATATCACTAGTTGCTGTTACACAGTTACTTACAATTTTAGAACTGCAATAGTGTTAACTTGTCCAAGCCTAGATAAGAGGCAATGTTCAAAAGATCTAATGTCAAACCCCCACGTTCGCAAATCCAATACATTAAAAACAACCCCCAAAGAAATTCCTGCATCACGATCAAGGCAACATTAAATTTAGGTTAATTCTTATTTAAAAATTTTGTTTTCTAAACAATATTCATTCATTTTGGTTGGTGACGTGGTCACCTTTTCATTATTTTCCATATTCATATGGCATATAAACGATCGACTTCGATGGTAACAAACGTAAAAAAACTAATGGCTGGTAGATGGCATCCTTGTGACGTCACTACTGTTCGCAAAGTTTGACAAAACCGCCTGATTTTTTGTTAGGGTTATCTCCCTTAGCCCAACGGCTACATGTGGTATACATATATCTTGGGATACTTTTTAAGCATCCTGGGTGTATGCTCGCACTCACCCGACGTAAAAACCCAGTTATACCTCTGCACTCAGACCCTGCTCTTACTAGTCTAGATGTCTAGGGTAACCTAGTCCAGGATACACCATTTGGAGGACGAAAACTCAGGAATATCACCACCATTGGAAATTGAAATTTCATAAGCATTATTCAGATTATCAGGAAAAGATAATGAAAGTAATATTTTAACTTATTAAATGCAATTTTTCCAATTTATGTAATTAATTTGTACTTATTTTCATTTTTTTATAAACACTGTTTAAAAGCCAAGTTATTTATTAATGTGCATTTAATAACAAAACTAGATTTTCAAACTGCAAAATATAATTTTTAAAATTTCATTTATTTTCTGGTAAAGGTTAAGTAAAAAAATATTTTACCGTTTTAATTATTTAGAGTTAAATCTTTTTTATTATAAAAAACAAGCATTGTTTTATAAAAAATTAAGTAAAATCATAATAAGTTTTTAATATTTTATTTTGTCGCAAAAACACTAATTAAATTTTTAAAACATTTTAGATACTTTAGTGGAGTACTGTGTAAAGCTAAATTTCTACAAACTTTAATTAAAGCGATTAAAGAGCCTTTATTTGACAAACGTTTCACTGATTTGGCATAAAGTGCAAAATAGTTATCATATAGCAAATTACATCAAAAGACCTTATACAGTGGTACTTTTATTTCAATGTGAAAAAATTTTAATACTAAAATGTGAGATTAGCAACTGTTTTAAAAGTAGTCTTATGTTTCATTTTAAATACATTAACCTCATCTTCATTTTCCTCACCTAAAAATTTATATTTAAACATAATGCTAATGATCCTGAGGATTTGAGTAATGCTTATAAAGTCTCAATTTCCAATGATGGTGATATTCCTGACTGTTAGTCCTCCACGTGGTGCATCCTGGACTAGGTGCCCCTAGGCATCTAGACTAATAACAGCAGGGTCCGAGTGCACAGCGGTATAACTGGGCTTCCGCTACGGCGGGTGGGTGTGAACATACACCCAGGATACTTAAAAGGTATCTAAATGTATACGTACATCATATGTAGCCCTTGGGCTAAGGAAGATAACCCTGACAAAAAATCAGGCGGCCTCGTCAATCTTTGCGAACAGTGGCGACGTCACAAGGATGCCGTCTACCAGCCAAGAAACTTTGTTATTCTTCCACGTTTGTCTACGCTTGTCAAACCATCGAAAATCGATCGTTCTACATGTCGTATAAATATGGGAAATAATGAAGAGGTGATCACGTTACCAACCAAAATGAATGAATGAATGAATACTAACTAACATAGACTTATTTTTAAAAAGTTGTCACCTACGAATATTAACATTAATGTCGTTTTAGTATATTGAATCAAAACATCCACAAGCATATCCAAATCCGAGAAATATTTATTTAAACATATTTTTTGTTAAAAAGATTACATAAATCCTGAGAATTTAATATGCTTATGGCGCACACTTAAACTTCATTAATTTTTTACTTATTCTTTATCCATTCCTCTCAACATTTCCTAGATGCACCACTTATCTCACATTATCATTTGCTATTACCAATATATTAATATATCTAGAAAACAAAAAACATTTCCTCAACTCAACTCGTACACCAACCTAAAACTAAAAAACGAGATGTAACAATCGTATGAAAGGGAATATAAAAATATGAAAAACGTTTTACAACAGCACGTCGTGTTAGTGTATCGGACTAATTCAAACTAAATTTATTAACAAAATTTTACAATAAAATTTAAAAAAAAACAACAGTAATCTAACTTTCCTATTAAAATACACATGTAATCATAATTAGAAACACGTTAAAAACGTGTTATATGTATAATGTGAAAAGCATACACATTATATTTTTGACTGTTTTGTAAAAAATAAATTGGAATAAAAAATAACCATATGCGTATTACATTTAACAACAGAAAGACGAACTAACCCAACAGCGGCAGTCAGCTCCAACGAAAGCAATTATTTAAACAACCGCTGTTCAGGATTCAGAATGTTAAAATTATTATATTAAAAATAAAAAAACAATTAGCATTATTTATCAATAATTTAAAAATTAATATAAATTAAAATATTACAAAAATAAATTTAGAAAAAGCTTAAAGAGTTTAATGTGTTTAACGAATTCAGGATCAAGGATTGTTCACGGTTTAAATAAATTTGTGTTAAAAACTAAAAAAAAATAATCTAAACTAATTTGTTATTTTTAATTATTTTTTGGTAAAAATGAATATTAAGAATTTTATAAAAAGTAAAATATTTAATAGGTGCTTTATATTTACTTAGAAATATTTATTTTATAATGCTAAATCAACCAAAATAGCATATTTTAGAACCAACGCTCATATAAACGTAAATAATAGGTTGAATGTATATAATTTTTTATAATAATTGGTCTGTTATTAATTTGTGTTCTTAATTTCATTAAAAATAAACAACGTTTATTTTTTCTAAAATTTAAACATTCAAATTTGATGTAATTGTAACATCGTAATACTAGATAAAATTAAAATTTAATTACTTAAAAATATGTTTTAAAAATTGTTTATAATTTTTTTAAGTAATTGTTTTTTCGGTAATCTAAAAACCTTCTGACGTTTACTAAGAGTATTACTTGCATGCTGAAAAGCAAACCATTAGTTGATGTGTTCTACTTCGACTTTTGCAAAGCTTTTGATGAAGTACCGTAATCCGCACTGCTGAGTAAACTAAAATTCTATGGCATAAGTCCTTCACTCCTTAAATGGATACGTGCTTTTCTCACAAACCGTCACTTTAGTGTCAAATTTGGTAACACGGTCTCCGCTCCCACTTAGATCACTTCGAGAGTCCCTCAGGGATCAGTTTTAGGCCCCCTTCTATTTAATATTTATATTAATGATTTTCCATCGGTTGTTCAATCTGATATCTTGTTTTATGCTGATGATGTCAAAATCTGGGGCTTTAACCCTGGGCAATTGTAACACGACATCAATAATATTTATAAGCGGTCCCTAGACAATGCACTCCTTCTGAATGTTTCCAAATGTAATTATTTCACTATTGGAAAACCTTTAGGTATTCGGTTTAGTGCCCCTGGTTTCCAGAATATTACTAAGGTGGACTTGGTTATTGAAGTAACGTCCCCCATTCTCATGGCTGATATAATGAAACTAGATACGGTGCAGAGAAGTTTTACTAGATTACCACTTGCCTTCAAGAGTGTTTCCTACCCTAAAAGTACGGAAGCGCTCTGTCTAGTTTTTAAACTCCTTAACTCCAACCAGTTTAAGCAATTTTTTGTCTTTTCCAACAGCCCGCGTCGAGGACACTCTTTCAAAAATTTTAAACCTAGGTTTATTCTTGACTAGGTTTCCACTATTTTCCCTACAGGTCTATTTCTGCCTGGAATAACTTTCCCCCTCATGTAGTGTTAGCCTCATCCCTCCAAGTTTTCAAATCGGAATATGACAAACACTACAGGATCTAAAATGGTACTTGTCAGTAAACTCTTAGTTTTCAATTTTTTCAATTTTATTTAAATTTTATTTCAATCTGTTTTTATTTATTATTTATATTTAATACCTGCTATTTTGAATCAAGGACCAAGAGGAGTTCACTCCTATTTAACTTATGTATAAAACTGAAACCTGAAACCTGAAACGTAAATTATAATTGGCCTTTAAGAATCCGATTAATTCCTTTATCTGTTTTCGTTCTTGTGAAATGAAACCAAATGAATACCAACGATAGAAAAGATTACCATCTTAATGACAATAAACACCATGTTGTAAAAAAATTTTAAAATTATAAATTTTTGCTTAAACAACTAGCGGAATTATATACAGTAAATCTTACAACAATTTATCGTGTTTTGAATTCACAAAAACCAAGAAACTATGATAATGTTGGAAAAAAAAGAAAACAAGTAAAACCGATGATCGAAAAATTTAAATGGAATTTAAAAAAATTACAACAAGCCTATTTCAAATATTGTTAAATATAATTTACAAGAACTTAGTTATTCGACGGTGAAAAGCCGTGCAAAAAAATTTGGTTTAACACGTTAATCATTAATAGTTAAACCATTTATTAATAAAAAAACAAAAAGAATATAGATTTATGTTTTGTAACAAATGGATTGAACGAAGATTGTCTTATTGGCGCTTTGTATATTTTGCTGATACAAAAACAATAATTCGGGATAAACCATTTTGATACAAAAAATAAAGTACTATGCAAGCCTAATTTTTAAAAACAATTACTTTTGGTTGTTGGAGAAAAAGCCCACCCTTGACAAGTGATGTGTTGGTTTGGTATTAAGTATAATACAGGAATACAGGAATTTCACGAGTTGATTAGGAGTCAGACGCTTTGATCCTCGGTTCAAATGGTATCAACAATATCGTTAAAGGAAAAGAAATAATAAATAGAAATTAAAATAGAATTATCTGAAAACAGTGGGGTACCGGAAATTGGTTAGAGCATAGCTGTCATATAAACGCTTAAACGATTGGGTAGTTTAAGCATTAACAATCTCAGAAGGGAGTCGATTCCAGTGGTTGATAACTCTGTTGGAAAAATGGTGTAATCTTGCCTTAGTGGAAGCTCTGGGTTTGCTTAACTTCAGATTATGCCCTCGGAGTGAGTTGTGGGCAAGGTTGAATGAATGCAGTCTTTGTTAATAGGGTGTGTTTATACGACTTGGCAACCTGAAATAGTCCTTTGAACTTTTTGTAAATTATTGATGTCTGATGTAAGGACGGGGGCAGTAACATGGGCACAGTATTCTAGATGGGGCCTTATGTAAAGCATGTAAATTAACCGAACGCATTTCGGAGACATACTACCTAAGTTCCTATTGAAGAATTTAATCAAATTATAACACTTATGAATAGCCCTGTTGTGATGACCCGTGAAGTTAAAAGATGAGTCAAATAAAACTCCTAAGTCTTTAATAGACTTAACAGTTTCTAATGGAAGAGCATAATCTGGAAACATTTTGAAGATATTCCCAGATGGCTTACCAAAAGAGATGTGCTTACATTTAAAATAATTCAACAGGAGAGAATTTTTAAGCGCTCATTTGTTAATATTAAAAATATAATAACGTAGTACTTCTGGATTAGAACTCCAGATCTTAACATCATCGGCATATAAAAAAATATTAGAATTAACAACCGATGGTAAGTCATTGATGTAAATGATGAATAGAAGAGGGCCTAAAATTGAGCCTTGGGGAAGCCCAGAGATAATATTGCATAAAGAAGATAGGTCTTCCCCCAACCTAATCTTAGAGGAGCGATTGGATAAGAAATACGTGATTCAGGAAAGGATGGGTCCAATGATGTTAAACGACCTAAGCTTGACTATAAGCAGATCGTGGGGGACTTTGTCAAATACTTTCGCAAAGTCAAAATAAATAGCATCCACTGAAGAGCTGGAGTCAAGGATGAAGAAATGCTATTAGTGTAGGTTATTAAGTTGTTAGGCAAGACTTGCGAGGCAGAAACCCGTGTTGAGCAGGGTTAATTAAATTTGATTTGGTGATGTGATTGAGGATATGAAACCTGACTAGCCTTTCCATTATTTTGTTTGGAAATGATAATATACTAATTGGTCTAAAGCTCTCGGGTTTGAACTTGCAGCCCGATTTATAGATAGGTCTTTTATATGCTATTTTCCAGATGTTAGGGATGCAACCAGTGGAGGAAGATAGGTTAAAAATATAACTTAGATAAGGTGCAAAGACCTCCGCACATTCTTTGAAAACCCTGGAAAAAACGCCATCAGATCCGCAGGAGGAAGATTTAAGTCTGGTTAGAATATTAAAAACACTAGAAACATCGGAGTGCAAATAATTAATGGTGGAAGAAGGGTCAAAGAAATGGGGACATAAAGAGCTATTTGTTTGGAAAACTGATTTAAAGTAGTCTCTAAAACAGTTACAAGCTGAATCCCTCGACAAATAAGTCCCGTTGTCATTTTTAAGACAGGAGAAAGAGAGTTCATTTAATTTTTTATTTTTGATAAATTTAAAGAGAAGGCTTCTGTTTTTAGAAGCCCTGCTTACGAGCTTAAAAAGCATCTTATCTTTGTAGGCCTTGATTAGATTAGAACACTTATTCCTTTCCGTGAGGTACGCATAATGGAGACAAGGGAGGTTTACTAATTTAGATAAAGCGAAAGCTTTATTACGTTTAGCGATAGACCTTACTATAAACCTTGGAAGCTTGGGCTTCGAATGGGAAGGAACTCGAAAAGGAGCGAAGAGTTTAATCCCTTCAGTAAATATGTCTAAGAAATTAGAATATGAAGTTTCGATGTTGTTTGTGTGAATAGGGTCCCAGTTTGCAGACTTGAAATGACTACAAAATTTAGAAAAGTCTGCTTTCCTGAAGTCAGGAATAGAAGCTAGACTGGGAGATAATTTATTAGCACCAAAAGAGAGGAAGATTTCGAATAAGGGAAGGCTGTGGTCACTCTTGCCTAGCGGAGGAAGATAATATATTTGACTAATTGGGGAGGCGTCATTAGTAAAGATAAGGTCGAGGCAAGAAGGGGAGGAACCTACCCTGTACCTGGTGGGAAAGGAAACATGCTGTGTAAAAGCATATTCAATGCTAAGCTTGAGTAGATTAGTATCATAAGTACTAGAGGATCCGGAGAGAGAAGGCCAATTGATGTATGGGCAGTTAAAGTCCCCCATAAGGATTTGGTGCTTGTAAGGCCTAGAAAATATGAAGTGAAGCTCTTGTAGAAGTAGATTGTTTGTATCATTAGTAAGAGAGGGGGAACGATAGACTAGGGAGCATACCGTGTGGGAACCCTGAATTAATGTTAAAGTGTCATAACCTAAGTGGAGATTGTTATGACGGGAGGAGAGTGGAAAAGGCAATATCGTCTTTAACATAAAAAATACATCCCCCACAGTAACCCTTTAAAGAATTTTTCCTAACAATGTTATAGTCATTAAACGCTATTTTACTATCAAGAATATCTTCAGTTAGCCATGTTTCTGTAATCCCTATAATGTGCGGAGAAGAGGATGTCGTCAGATCTTGAATCTCGAACAATTTATTTCTAAGACTTAGAGCATTTGTAAAAAAAACTTAATCCAAGAGGGAGGGGGAGGGGGGGGAAAAGTTGTCGAAGCCGATTTAGTACCGGGGGAGCGTTTTGACTCCGGGGTGGAATCTGAAAATTTGGCGCATCAAGGAAATCTAGTCGCAATGGAGACAATAGAACTAAGGGAACAGGGTTACCAGCTGGGGTCCAGGAATTACAGCTTTTAGAGAAGCGTTCAGCAAAAGGGAGGTTCCTTGTTAACCTAATCCCAGGGTAGTCGGGTCTGACACTAGACCAGCTAGATAGCACGTCGTTTTTAGCAGAGGGATTATTAAAGATTACCAAAATAGGAGGGGATGAGT
Source organism: Cardicola forsteri (assembly GCA_025895645.1). Classification (NCBI taxonomy): domain Eukaryota; kingdom Metazoa; phylum Platyhelminthes; class Trematoda; order Strigeidida; family Aporocotylidae; genus Cardicola; species Cardicola forsteri. The sequence goes on along the minus strand of JAKXYG010001417.1, from coordinate 718,918 downwards.
GGGAACGCTTGCAGTTGAGCTTGTAAATTTTTAGACCTGAGACATCAGGACAACATTTGGTGATGATATTCGTGACATAAATTTTAAAATCAATAACACTAACCTTAACTCCCTTTACAATTAGATTGCAGTCTTTTTTGAAATCTAGAGCGTGTTGCTTGGCAGCTGCAAAAATATTCTCTTGCGAAAGTCTTATTACTGACTTGACGGCTACTGATGAGGCATTGAGATTGGACATTTCAGATTTTAGGGATTTAAGTTCATTCTGGACTAAAAGCGAAAGATTAGATATTGAGGAGTTAATAGATTCGGTCTTTGCAAACGAATCAGCAAATTTGACTAATAGGGACGAAAGGGAAGATTACATAATCCCTATAATGTTTTTGAGTTCAGAGATTTGGGCAGAGAATTTTAAAGTATCTATGCCAGAGTCAAAATGTTTAATTGGTTTTGTGAAGTTAGCCCGAGACAGATTCTGAAGATCAGTTTCATATCTACAGTCCATACAGATGTAGTCCAAAAAACTACTTGCGAGCTGCGAATAATGCGCCGATGACAAACCGGAGCAAGCCTTATAAAACCAGTTGCTACAGATTGCACAGAGGATTCCAACTTTCACAGATTTTTTGCAGCGTTTCAGACTGCAAATAGAAGAATTTGAGGTTTGCATCCTTTAGGCATCTAGAATGCAAAAATTTATGCGAAAACAACAAAAAAACGAACAAAGAATATCAAAACAAAAACTATCGCTAAGGTAAGACTAGCAATAATCGTATAAAGAACACAGCGCTATGTAATTAGCGCACGACGCACAAACGACACGCACAGCAAACAATTAACACGTAAACCAAAAACAAAAACTGCCAAAATACACAATACAACAATTTAAAAAAATTACAACAAGCCTATTTCAAATATTGTTAAATATAATTTACAAAACTTAGTTATTCGACGGTGAAAAGCTTTCGTGCAAAGAATTTGGTTTAACACGTTAATCATTAATAGTTAAACCATTTATTAATAAAAAAACAAAAGAATATAGATTTATGTTTTGTAACAAATGGATTGAACGAAGATTGTCTTATTGGCGCTTTGTATATTTTGCTGATGAAACAATAATTCGGGATAAACCATTTGGATACAAAAATAAAGTACTATGCAAGCCTAATTTTTTAAAACAATTACTTTTGGTTGTTGGAGAAAAAAGCCCACCCTTGACAAGTGATGTGTTGGTTTGGTATTAAGTATAATTGTTACTGTTGAATGAAATAATTAAATTATTATTAATTTTTATTTCAATTACTATTTTTATATTATTGTACATATAAACACTTTGACTTTGTTTGAATCTTGTCCTGAGGCGCGCTTTTGTATTTGAATGTATCACGTTGTTGTTAACGTGACTTTTGCTCTGTGAGTATATTTGTGTCCTGTTTATTCCTGTTGGTAAACAGTATTGAACGATATATTAGATCACACAAGAGCTTTTTTTTGATTGAAATTAGCTGGGGTGTTGATAATTGTCCGTATCAAATTAAATCAAAGGAATTAGGCCGAGATCTCAGTGAGATCTTACAGTTCAATACTTACTGACATTGTAAAGGTTCAACACTGCCAACCGTTGGGGTTTAAAGTTTAAGACTTGCCAATCGTTGGAGTTTGGAGTCAAATACCACTGAAATTGGAGTTTTTTGAAAACTCGACTTGTTATATTGGCGCGGTCAATATATATTTACAAGAACCATCGTTTAATATACCATCAAACCATTGGGGTTTGAACAAATTTGTTTGGCGTAAATTGGTGTTCAGTTCTGCCAAATTTTATCAATCAATTCGTCCAAAACCAACAAAATGTCAAGACGTACATTTTCGAAGGAAGATGACAAACGACAATTGGTAAACACGGTTTCGGATGTTGGTCTTCAGAATACCAATGGGGAACCAGTGACAATGGTAGGCTACCCTTCTGATGACCGTTTGTCTGATGTAACGATTGGTTGTGTTGATGTCAAGTGTGACAAGCTTGAGAAGTTTAGGAAGTTAGAAAGGGAAATAAACTTATTAAAGCTTGAAATTAGATCGGAGTTGAATGCTAACCAATTTGAAGAAGTTAGCCACAGTGATCAGGGTCTAAAAATGAGCAATAATGAGTTAATTAGTTCTTTTAAAACTATTGTTAATAGGTTAGACCTTCCTCGTATTAAGGTAAGCAAATTTAACAGTAATGCAGTGGATTACTGGAGGTTTATAAATGAATTTAAAACCTCTATTGAGTGCAGGTTGTGCAGCGATAAACAGAAATGAGTTTACCTAATTTACTATTGCGAAGGAGAGTCTAAGGAGGCAATACGTGAATGTATAATGTTTCCTCCTGATGAAAGTCTTTCAATGGCAAAGGACACATTAAAGCAATTGCATGGTAGATTGTACGTAGTTGTGCGGTCAATTTTAGATAAGCTAGTAATCGGTCCTCAACTAGCAGCAAATAATAGTAGCTTGGTGTCTTTCTCAATACAAATAAGAAATTGTGAAATCAATTTAACTAAAATGGGATGTAAGTCTACCCTTGATTTTATAGATACTTTATAACGGGTAGTAATTAGATTCCCAACATCATTGCAAAGACAGTGGGCTATAATAGTTGACAGTTTGTATCAAAATGATTGGGAACCACTGCTTAAGGACTGTTTACGGTTTTTTTCTAATAATCCAAGGATTATAAATAATCAATTTGGTGAAATTGCATTGCAAGCAAGTTATACACCAAAAACGACTAAACCAATGTCTAAAATTGTAAGTAAAGTAGGCTTACATTGCTTATTACAAAATGGAAGTCATAGACTTGAGAATTGTGACCAATTTCTTAAGTTGAAACAAACTGATAAAATGGAGATTGTTCGTAGTAACAATTTGTGTTTTTCTTGTTTAGGGAAAGGGCATGCTTTAAATTTATGTAATTACAAGACTGAGTGCAAGGTAGCAGGTTGTAAAGGTTCACATTATTGGCTTTTGCACCCAAGTATTCAATCTAGCACTAATGCTGCAGTGTCCACAACTGAAAAGGTGTGATACCAATAAAACTGGTAGGTCCTTTTTCCGTAAAAAGTGAATAGACTTTTCTGGATAATGGATTTGATTGCACCTTGATAGATAGACATATTGCTGAAACGTTGGGGTTGGGAAGGAGCATAATTGAACTAAAAATGAATACACTGAACGGGGTGTATAATACCTTGTGCAAAAAGGTACAATTAAGGATTGAACCAGATGCAGGAGGACTTTTCATTACCATTGATAATGCGTATGCGGTAGACAAGCTTCTTTCAATAAGGACTAATATACCTACTGAGGAAGAGTTACAAAATTGGCCTCATTTATCAAAACTTCAATTGAATCATGGTGAATTTTCTTCAATTGATATATTAATAGGCTGTAATGTGCCTAAAGTGCATTGGGTCCTAGATCAAAGGTTGGGTAAGGGGAATGAACCTTACGCCATAGAAACCCCTTTGGGTTGGATTATAAGGGGGCCAAGTAGTTGTCTACCTAGAATAGATAAGAATGTATTTTGTTTCCAAACAAATGAAGATGTGGAACAAATTTATAAATTGTCCAATAGTGATTTCGGGTATATTAGTGACGACTGTATAAGTTGTATAAGCAATCTAAAGGCGGTTGTTATTGTTGAAGATACAGTTAGTGAATGTTATTTAGTTATATTGCTAACTAAAGGATATTACAGAGATTTGAAGAGCATGAAGAAAAAATTTTTTGTGATTAAAGTGCCGAAAAAACCCCAAAATCCAAGTGTTTAAGGTTAAAAAGAAAACGAAGAGGAGAAGGTTAGATATTTTGTTGTTTCTGTCCATAGTTTAACTAGTTCATTTAAATAGTGTTCTATGTGGACAATTATATTTGAAGTAGAAGGTTGTACATCCAAGTTTGTAATCGACAAATATATTAAACAGCTGCCACTACTTAAAAGTATTGATTGAGTTTGTTTGTTTCATATGTTGCGGTTGTCATGTATGGGTAATCTTCAGGTTTCTGGTGTTCACCATTCCCATTCAAGTCAACGTCGGAATTTGTGCGTCAATTGTTGTAAACTCATCTTGCCTCTAGAAATGTCCGTTTTGAAAAAAACTGCGTTTTTTGGCCGGGAGTGTTACTGTTGAATGAAATAATTAAATTATTATTAATTTTTAGTTCAATTACTATTTTTATATTATTGTACATATAAACACTTTGACTTTGTTTGAATCTTGTCCTGAGGCGCGCTTTTTGTATTTGAATGTATCACGTTGTTGTTAACGTGACTTTTGCTCTGTGAGTATATTTGTGTCCTGTTTATTCCTGTTGGTAAACAGTATTGAACGATATATTAGATCACACAAGAGCTTTTTTTGATTGAAATTAGCTGGGGTGTTGATAATTGTCCGTATCAAATTAAATCAAAGGAATTCAGGGCCGAGATCTCAGTGAGATCTTACAATAATAAACCCATAAAATGAAAAATTATATCCGGTGCCTTAGATAGTAAAAAAAATTGTTTCATTAATGAACGAAATGTTTTATAATGAAATGCAACGCAGTCACACCGGGTTTACTAAAGTTTTTCAGGATAATGCTCTATGTCATACGTCCAAAGAGGTAATGTCATATTTATCTAGGTTTACTTTATTTGTTTTATATTTATATTTAGACATTAGAAGGGCTAAAATCGAAAAAAAATTCTTTTAAAATAATAGACGTACAAAAGTAATAATAAAGTAAGTTTTGTATTACAATGCTAAAACACTGCAATAATCTTCAAAAAATTTTTTTTATGTAGTCTATAATCTATGTTTACGAGTCCTTCCACTTTTTTGTAATCACGAAGGAACTAATTTTCAAGTACGTAGACTGCTTCCAATTCTTTATTTCAGGCTCTAATGGCATTTATCCTCTAATTTTAAAGAAATGTGCTAATGTACTAGTTACATATTCGACTTATATATTTAATTTTTTTGTTAATTCCGTATTAGACCTATTTTAAAATTGGGTTCCAGGTTCTGGCCCATTAATATTCTGTTAGCCTGTAGTAAAACTCTGGAGAGGAATATTAAACAGCATCTTCTTATTTATTTCATAACCTGTTATTTGTGGTGTAACACTGGTTTATTCCCAAACCTTCTGGTCTTACTAACTTCTTTTTATTTACTGACTCAATTACATCACTTCTGGAATCAAATTCACAAATAGACACGATATTCTTTAATTTCTCTAAGGCATTTGGTAAGGTTTCTCACTATTTACTACTTTTTAAACTAGCCAAAATTAGCATTATCTACCCTTTAATTAATTAAATAACTAACTTTAAAATTAAAATAAAGGACTCAATGTTAGATCTCTCAATAATTTCTTTAGGGGTCCCTCAAACTTTAATCCTAGGTCCATTACTCTTTCTAATTTTTGTTAGTAATATTCCCTTGTATAATAAGTTTAATATCCTACTTTATGCAGATGATATAAAAATATGGTCTAATGAGCTATCTACTCTTTAGGCTAATATTAAAAATATCCTTAACTAGTCAGTACAAAATGTTCTTTCTAACAATCCTGAAAAATGCTACTACCTTCTTTTTGTAAATCCTCTTTAAATGAGTTTACTTTACTACTCCAAATAGCGTTTTTATATTTCACGTATCGTCAATTAAAAATTTTGGAGTCATCATTATCTTTTCTCTCTCCTTTAGTAAACATTATTCCCAAGCTGCAAAAAATGCTTTGTTTTAATTAAGTTGTTTCAAAAAACCTTTTTCTATTATATTTTAACTTGTTTCTAAATGCTTTATTTTAATTTTATCTAACCCTTTTTCTAATATTGCTTCCAAATCATATTCCCGGTTTTAACAAAATATTAAATCATTTTAGACAAAACCTAATAAAAGTTAATCAAATGTATAACTTTAAATTTAAATATTAAAATCTTTTCCTTTTAAAAGAGAAGCAACTTCAATGTGATCTTATTTTAATCTTTCCAATTCTTTATTTAAACCAAACAAAACTTTTTATATCTACTTGATCTAATTTTTTTATTTGGGCGTAGAATTATACTCTTTAAACCCAGAACAAATTCACCGCTCAAACTTCACCTCTATTTGCATAAGGTTATTAATGCTTGGAATTAACTTTTTAGGCATAAAGTTAACTCTCAATTTTTTTTATTTCAAAAATAACTATAATAATTTTTTCTTTTTAACTTTTTATTTTAATTTTATATTTTTGTTGTATATTTATTTTTTTACCTATAAATGTAATTTAATCTTTTTCTCCCATTTTAAATCTTTTCATAAATTTTTCCTTTTGCATTAACTTTTAATATAATTTATTATTTTATTTTTATATTCAATTTCTTTTTCAAAAAAACAATAATGTCAAGAAATGTGTTACCAAAAAGTCTTTGACCTAATTAAATTGTTTAGGTTGGTACATGAGTTGGATATAGAGAAACTCCTTATTGTTCTCGGTTTAAGTATATCAGGGATGAAAAAATAAAAGGGTAATGAAAGTAATGAGTAAAAAATAAAAATAGCAAAAACAGTTACACAAAATTATGCAGATAGTGATTATTATAAACTGATTTAAAAGCCATAAAAGACTATGTCGCGACAACATACGAGGGAAGATTATTTAACGTTAGCAAGGACAAGAAGTGATTTAGTTGTTTGGTATTTAACTGCTTATACATTGTAATAAGGACAGCCCGGAGCTTTATATCTTGTAGAAAACTACTAAAAACATCTGAACAATTGGAGTATTCCATGTATAACTGGAATGAGAAACGGGTGCGGTTGATAGAGATATCGTCTAGATTACATTAAAAAACTTAGGAATAAAGATTACACCAGAATCTTTAAACAAACTACCATGATGATCAAATCTATACTTGTTAATTAGCAATACTTAATTTTAGTTGTTTACTCACATAAATTATAGTGACAGAAAGCAAACGAACTGAGACCAGCATTTATTTTATCGCGTTAACTCATTATCAAACTAGAGTATTTAAACCAACAAGCAAATAAAATTTACAAATTACAAAAATGATATGTTTTATATTTAAGGAAAAGATTAATAATAATAATTATTATAATCATAATTATAATAATAATCACTAGTGCTTAAATAGTCATGACTGAAAAATATTAAAAACTGGATAGTTAAGTTTTTATAAGTGATAATTGTTACATGTGTTTAAACACGGGATTTATTTTTAGATATAAGTATAATTTTCAAAAAGTATTTTAATAAATTTTTGTTGTATACTAATAAAATTAATTTAATTATATTTAAATGTGACTTTCCAGTTGAACATTATTTCGGTTACCACATGCATAGATCTATGTAAGCCAAAAAACAGAATATTTAGTTAATAATTACATATATATATATATATATATATATAACTCTTAAACTAATTATTGTTAAAAACGTAGTTATTAAACTAAACCATCTGTAGCAATCACATAATACATACAAAATTGACGTCACTTTAATTATAACATGTACAATATTATGTGATAATTTCAATGCAAAGATAATTTTATAGATTTTATATTGTAACTAATAAAATATTTATATAATATTAACATTATATATTTATATATATATATATATATATATATACAGGGGCTAAAATAGGAGCTGTCAAAATTAGCATATTGAAATTGATTATTGAAAAGGAATATTTAGATTAACACGCTTGATTTACTATTGAGTACAACAAATTCAATATTTTATAATTATTATATTAAAATAGTCAAATTTACTTGAACAATAAATTCACCAGGTTTTTAAGTCAATTAAGAGCACTATACAGCTGTTTCATCCTTATTTGGAATTATGAACAGCGCACACCTTTCAAATTTTACACACATATGAACTTGAACCCACGCCCTATCTGGTGTCAGGACAGCGCCTCAAAACACTGAGCTACAGGTGGATGATCTTGAACCTGTATATTTATTATTTATAGTGAATCTGATTAAAATTTTTGTCTAACATGTCAGCAACCGTGAGTTTTTGGGGCATTGCAAAATTCTTGATTTTAAAAAAGGAAAAATAGCTCGAAGACCATCTGAAAAATTTCATGTTAAAGTAATGCAGTACTATATTAATGATAATTTAAAAGTATGTTAGAAAAAGTATTTTGTACAAATTTAAATAACTTTTAAGTTAAAAAAAATATGGGATTTTTTTGAATAAAACTTTAAAAATAGTAGAAAAGAGACAACAATAAGATGTATAATATTATCAGCTTCTATTGTTACTAACAACAATGGTTGTATGAATAAATTATGAAATTTATTTTGTTTAAACCACTTACATATAATAGAAACAAATAAAGTTAGCGTTGTAAATCATGTGTTGCAACTACTTGTTAATGACTTCGGTTACAACTTATACAGTTAATCATTATAATATTTTTACGCGCTACGGCATTACTGACAGTTTACAAGTATTGCACGTAGAAATCACTTTTTAGTTGGATACTCTACTCTTGTTTTTTCTCATAGACTATTATTATTATTATTATTATTATTATTATTATTATTATTATTATTATTATTATTATTATTATTATTATTATTATTATTATTATTATTATTATTATTATCATTATTATTATTATTATCGTTATTGTTGTTATTATCATTATTTTTATTATTATTATTATTATTATTATTATTATTATTATCGTTATTGTTGTTATTATCATTATTATTATTATTATTATTGTTATTATCGTTATTGTTGTTATTATCATTATTATTATTATTATCATTATTATTATTATTATTATTATTATTATTATTATTATTATTATTATTATTATTATTATTATTATTATTATTATTATCATTATTATTATTATTATTATTATTATTATTATTATTATTATTATTATTATTATCGTTATTGTTGTTATTATCATTATTATTATTATTATTATTATTATTATTATTATTATTATTATTATTATCATTATTATTATTATTATTATTATTATTATTATTATTATTATTATTATTATTATTATTATTATTATTATTATTATTATTATTATCATTATTATTATTATTATTATTATTATTATTATTATTATTGTTGTTATTATCATTATTATTATTATTATTATTATTATTATTATTATTATTATTATTATTATTATTATTATTATTATTATTATTATTATTATTATTATCGTTATTGTTGTTATTATCATTAATATTATTATTACTATTATTATTATTATTATTATTATTATTATTATTATTATTATTATTATTATTATTATTATTATTATTATTACACACTTTGCTTTAAAAATAAGTATAAGGCAATGAGATAACAGTTATAGCAAAACCAACAACATACTTCAAAACAAGCATGGGACAACAGAAGTTTTCAAATATTTTGTATTCAAATATTTTGCCATACGTTTTGTTTGGTTCCATAAAACATTCATTTCAATTAGATTTTCCCCAATATTTATTAGCCAAATTTCCTGTGGTCCATCCAAAAGCCGGCCGTAAATGCAGAATTTTACCACATAATTTTCTTCGTTTAATTGTAATAATGTCATGTAGTGAACGAGAGTCAGTTCTTCTCATTATCTCATTATTTGAAATGTAATTGCGCCAGGTAATTTTTTGAATACTTTTAAGACACCGGCAATAAAAAAACATTTATTATCTTATCAATCTTGTCTGTTCGCTTCCACGTTTTACTTCCGTATATTGCCGTAGGAATGATTATTGATGCGTACAAACAAAGTTTTGCCTTCAGACAAATGGAAGAACATAACCATATTGATTTGAGTCTATAGAAGGCTAACATTGCCTTTCCAAGTCTGGCCCTAACATCAATTTTGGTTTATCTGTCTTTACCAATGATGCTTCCCAGATATGTAAAGCAATCAACAGTATCTTTGTCATGGACTGCAATAATAAAACCATATTTGTGCTATATTTTGCAACTGCTGTGCCGGAATAGTCTAGCGATACAGCGCTCGATTTGGATCTCGGTGGGCATAGGTTCGAATCCCACCACCTGCCCACTAAATGGAGGCCAACTTTTGGTTTCGCTAAAATGTCCACTACTGAAAGATATTTCTTGTAAAACATTCAAAGTAGTAAAAAAAAATAATAATAAATATTTTTAGATTGACATAATTTAAACTATTTAAGCAGTGTATTAAATTAAAATATTAAGGAGTAATGCCTCTTTAATTTACACAAATAAGTTACATTAGGAATATGCATTGTTACAATATGCCTATGTTATGTCCAAACTAAATTTAATAAAGTTACAAATTGTTTTTGTGCACACAAAATGGGTCTTAATGTATGAATGTAAACAGATTCAAGTGTTTTTAACATATGAACAGCTTCAGCAGTTAACAACAATTTAAAACAATCATATAAGTTAACTCGGTGTTTTGTTTGAGCTAAATAACATAATATTGACGAAGTGCACAAACGTTCATTTGAGTTGGACTCTTTATCAATCCAATTAGAAATGTGTTCTTTGGCCCGTTCAGATAAGCGACGAGTTGTTCGACCAATATATTTGTCACCGCAACTGCAAGTGAACTGGTAGATACAATAGAATGTGAAAAACATTGCTTTAGCTGTTTTCACGCTGGGCAAAAGCAGACCTGTTGTGGTACATAACATTTTCAATTGGGTCAATGGATATGTCCATTAAATCGCGCTTTTAAGTCTTATTTTAGGAGATTCATGACAGCATCTCCTTTATAAAAACCGGCTCATTTACAACCTTTTCTTTGGTTGTGAGTGACTTTGAATAAAAATTGATAAATTCTTCAAAATACCCGTTATTGATTAGAGTTTGTTTTGTGGTTTCTAATTCATTATCAATGCTAAGTTAATTACATCATATTACATCATATATTTTTCTGCATATACTGATTCTTTATGTTTGTGACTGAAGAGAATATACGGAATGAATTCATCTCACAGTTTACGTCTTTTATTATTTTTATTTGGAACATAATTTTTGTTATACTTTTGAAATTAGTGTAGTTTTAGTCATATAAAGTTCAAAATCTTTGAAAATAAATGTTACATTTATAGAATTACCTCCAAACAGCACAAACCTTAATATATATATTTTTAAATTATTTTAAAATGTAATTTAAATGGTTTGAGAAATAAAAAGTTTTAATTAATAAAATTAATTTTGTAATGCAAAAGCGTAGGGACATCTTTATTAAACACTGAGAAAAATGTAGAAATCAATAAATATGACCAAAAATATTAAAAAATTATAACTTTTGTTATCCATTTTTATGTGTGTATGCATATTTTATAATATAAATTATTTTTGAGAAACTAATTTGCTTATTCTCTAATTGCTTTAAAATGTCAATATTCTTATTTTTGACCTAAATTAGAATTTTATATTGATTTTAGTATAAAATATTAATTTTAAAAAAATATTTTACTTATACTGACTGCCAATATAATGTTTAAAAAATGTCACAAAAGTGAACCAATTATACTTCATTTATTTTGATAGCAGCTTGCTATTGTAATAAAACAAAATTAATAAATTGTTGTTTTCTTAGAAAACGTTTTTAATTCTACAATTACAATTACAGTTAGCTTAAATTCTCCAGTAGAAGTATATTCAGCGTCATAGGATACACAATATGGAATGAAAAAGAAGAAAAATAAGAAATGACTAGTAAATAAATAAGCAATCTTTTAGGTGAAACTATCAAAACACATTAATCGATGCTTGAAAGACACAAAAACAGTTCATTCTTTATGAGTTCAAGATTGGTTAAATAACTTGCCAAATAATCAATGCACCAATTATAGTAGATGTTTATCTTTGATTGAATATAAATAAATTTTCTCCTTGTTTTGCCTGATGAAATTGATTTATTGAGGCCGGCGTGTAGGGAGTGATCATTGTTTTCCATTATTCGTTTGATCAGTAGACGACAATTCTTAAAGTGTCCCTCAATTATTTTGTTGGTAATTTCTACATGTGTATTGCCTACTAACTTATCCATCATAGTGATACATCTCTATAAAATAGCAAAATCTTTTTATAACAAACCTAGAAATATAACTGGTGGGCAATACAGAATCATTGGATAAAAGGTTGACTTAAAAAAATGAAATAATTATTTTGTTGTTAATATGAAGACATCGTAATTTTTTTATATAATAGCAAAGATGCCTAGTCTTCAGAAATACGAGATCTATGTGATTGGAGCAAGTTAGTTTGTTATTTAGGTTGATTCCAGGATACTTGAAATCACTACTCGGATTTATGTTAGTGTTTTTGATTTGAACCGAAAATTTAATTTATATGTAAAGCTTTATAGTTGTAAAATTTATTATTTTATATTTTTGTGAATTTAAGAGAATATTAGAGTCATTAGACCATTGTTCAATATTTAATGATAATTGCAATACATTCTTTACTTGGCTACATTTTATTATAACAGTATTAAAAAACGATTTATAGCTTTACAGTTATATTATATTGTATTTATTTTAGTTAATAGATTTTTACACGTAATATCTACTTCTAACATTTTTCAAATATACATTAGTAGATAAGCTTTACAAATTCATCTTGTTAGAGTTAATATCAATACGAGTAGTTGAATAGAATTGTGAAATATGCAACAATTTGTTAGTGGTGCAAATATTTCCGCAATAATAATAATAATTATTATTATTATTATTTACTTATACAAGTTACATTGGGAAACATAACAAACTTTTACAGCATACTCGAATTTATTATATATATATATATATATATATATATATATATATATATATATATATATATATATATATATATATATATATATATATATATATATATATATATATATATATATATATATATATATATATATATATATATATATATATATATATATATATATATATATATATATATAATACAAAACGTTTTTGCTTTAAAAATAAGCATGGAGCAATAAAACAACAATTACAGCAAAACAACAGCAACAACAAAGTCCCATTGGCATTAAAGATTCTGCAAATCGAAGATTGCTCGTCCTTTCGGCTTTCACTCAACCCTGTCATCCAGATACGTACAATCATTTCTTTACCGTTATTTTCCGGAATAGCATCCTCTTGTATTGTTTCCGTAGCAGTATACATTTTTTACAGAGGCCAGGTTGCTAACTTTGCGCTTTCAAACCCTCCTTCATTATCCAGGCTTGGGACTGGCCAGATTGAATCATTTCCAATCCTTCGTTGTTCGGTAGTAACGTATAGCATTTGAAGTTTGTGAGCAATTAGCATGAATTGACTTCACTGTATATAATAAATTTACATAAATCATTTTAACTACTCGTAGCTCAGTGGGCAAGGCTTCGTTTTAAAACCGGAAACGATGTAATTTCAAGTGTGTACTGAACTTCAAAAGTATGCAAGGTTGAAAATTGCAAACAGGGACGAAACAACTGAACGATGATCTTGACAGGCTCAAACTAAGTGAATTTGTTATTCAGCGAATCCAACAATCTTAATATCACTTTAAAAAAAACCATAATACTTATTATGTGTATTGGTTTACTTTTAATAAGACTAAAAATTGTAATTTTTTGTCAAATGGCTAATTATCTATGTCTACATTAGCTTAGAATTGAATTAATGTTTTCTAGTAATTGTAACTTATAAAAATGCACAGGATTAGCATTATAAAAAACGTATGTTGTTTCTTGTAATGCCATTACTCTACTATTAAGCATAGCCTACCTACGTACATCGTTTAGTTATTACAGTCATTATCACAATTACATTATCACAATTGCATAACAAACAGATTAGATCAAAATTATCTTGTTTAATTTATATTAATAATATTCTAAAGTATGGACATTAATACCTTACACTGGATTGTTATTACACATTGCTGTTAACAATATAGCTTATACAATTAGAAAAAAACAAAATCAACAAAATATTTTGCTTTTTTAGAAATCAATAATTTAACGAGATGCAGCAAATTTTTATTTCAGTAGTATTTGAGTTTGTAACTACAATCGGTTTCAATTCTGGTCGATAAAGTAGCAACCTGGTTTTTCTAAAAATATTGCTAGAGAAACAGCAGAAGTATACCATTCTACCAAAAATATAGCAAAGAATTACAAGCATAATTCAGATAACACGTCCAACAAAATCCGAATAAAAACTCAATTTTCCAAATGCAAAATCCTTAACATCAAAATGTTAATAATGTACAATTACATGGAACATTTTTGCCTCGTGTTCGTTATAGAGAAAGGGTTTAATAATAGTAATATTACTAATAATAGTATTATTGATTTGAGAAAATAATGTGAGAACTCTAAAAATGCTAAATTTATTAATTTAATACTCCAATCACAAGAAATTAAAATATTTTATTACAATGAAATACAATCGAATTAAATAATATTACAAGTAACAAGTAGTAAAATAAAAATTCAATTTATCTTCCATATATATATATATATATATATTTATTTATAATTTATAGTCAAATAATATGTATAATCCAGTTGAATTAATTTTAGATAGATAAAAAAACAAGTCAAATATATTTTTGATTATAAATTATAAAATGCACACATATTTTGTAACTGCAATTAAATTACAATGTAAACAGTCACAATGTAACATTCTGTGTTTTTTTGTTATATAGTCAATAATTAGTCAATTCAATTTATTAAGACTTTGGTAACAGGGATTTTGCAAATACGAAATCTAATCAATCCAATGGGAAAACTACACTTCACTGTTTTATTTAATGTTAAATATATTAAGAATATAAATATAGTACATAGCCAAAAGAATGTATAATTAACGCAGTCTAATTGATTAGTATTTTTGAGATAATTTAATAGCACTATTATATTATTATATTATACAGAACACTTTTGCTTTAAAAATAAACATGGAGGCAATAAGACAACAATTACAGCAAAGTAACAACAATAACAAAGTCTCGTTGGCATTAAAGATTATGCAAATCGAAGATTGAGTTTCATTTCGGCTTTCACTCAACCCTGTCATTTGTGTAACTCTGTCATCCAGATACGTGCAATCACTTCTTTGCAGTTGTTTGCCGGAATGTCATCCTTTTGTAATGTTTCCGTAGCAGTATACATTTTTTACAGAGGCCAAGTTGCTAACCTTGCGCGTTTAAACCCTTCTCTTTTATCCAGGCTTGGGACTAGCTAAATTAAATCATTTCTGGTTCAAACTAGGCGGAGTTTTAATAGCACTAGATACTGGTAATTAACATTACATAAGTTCTTTTGCAAAAACTGACGAGGCGATCTGCTTTGGGATTGACGCCGGTTCCACAAGTGTAACCGATTACATATAGTCACGTTACCTTGAGGTACCTTTTAAGTATCTTAGGTCTATGCTAGCACTCATTCACTTAACGAGAATCCAGTAAAAGCTCAGTTATATTACTGTGCACACGGTACCTGCTGTTATTGGTCTATATCTCTGTTGGTACCTAGTCCAGGATGCACTACGTGGAGGCAGAACAGTCAGCAATATCACTACCATTGGAAATTGAAACTTTATTTGCATTACCCCAATCCTCAAAACTATTAGCATCCCACTCCTAATTATTACTTAAATATTACAGAGGCTAATTGGGACCTGTCAAAATTATCACATTAAAATTGATTGACTTTCCTCACATCACTTAAGCATATTAGGCACATCGACATTGTACTAAAATAATCATTAAACATCAATTTAGCAATACTAATATTCAAAAGACCAAAAATATTTAAAATTATGTAAAGAAAAAATAATTTTCTTTAAAATTTTTGTTGCGTAATCGTTTTATATTATTAACTTAATATGTATATAATTTTTAATTGTAACTATTACCATTTACTCATTTAAATGCTATTTATCCAAAAATTTCAAGTTAAAAAACAATTCACTTCAAGTATTGATAGTTCATATTATTTTAGCATAATTACTTTGTTGGAAAAAATATATCTCTTCAGTTAAAACAACAAAAATTGAAAACTAAGAGTTTATTGACAAGTATCATTTTGAACCCTGTATGTTTTTAGTATAATTGAGCGGCCTTTTAACAAAATAAAGAAATTGTCTGTTGTTACAGTTATACTAGAGGTAATATACCGAAAACATCTTTCAATAAAATAAATTACATTGCAAAAATATATAAGTAATGAAAACTTTCCACTTTAAATACTTTAAAGTAATTAAAAAAAAATATATAATTTCTTGTAAACGTTTGTTTTAGTATTCATTCAATTGATCAATGTAATTGTGTGAAATTTGATTTTCCTCTACTCATATCAAAAATTGAAATTGTCAAGCCGGAATTGGAGTTTTTCACTTCGTTGCCGAACATTGACGATGTCACAAGGATGCCGCGTCTACCAGCCAAGAAACTTTGTTATTCTTTTACGTTTGTTATGCTTATTAAGCCATTGAAGTCGATCGTTTGTTTTGGAAAATAGTGAAGAATTGATCACTACGTCACTAATCAAAATAAAATTTAGTAAAATGGTGTCCTCTTGTTGTTGTTTTTTTGCAATTACTCTGTGAAGAGGTAGATATTCAGTGAACTTGCATTTTTTACTAGCAATGAGATTCAAACCCAGGCGTATTCTATTATCCAGGCAAATTTGTAATGATTATTAAAGTATTTAATTTGTTTGATTGTAATAAATTCAAGTTAACAGAAAGTAATAATAGAGTTCCTCAAAATGCAGTATTGTCTCCGTTTTTATTTTAACTGTACGTAGATCCATTTCACGTTCCACAGCCACCACATTTGTTTAAATTTGCCGATGATATGGTTTTGTGCACAAAAATTTCTACAAATAATGACCTAAAAGAATTTAAAAATTTTATTAATAAAATTAAACAGTGGTATACTAACTTTGATCTTAATATAAATCCATCGAAATGCAAGCTGGTTAAATTTACAGCGAGGCGACCAACAGAAACACTGGAATTAAATAAAAGATTTAAATTAAATCCGACAAACATATGTATCTGTAACAGAATTAAGTATCTTGTTGGTAAACATAAATAGCAAACTTACCTGGTGTGATTATGTAGAGCCTATATTTATAAAAACCAAATCTTTATGCTACTATATAAGAAGATTAAAAAAACTAAATGTTGATAATTACATTACTAAATTGTTTGTTACATCTTGTTTTTATTCTTTAATATTATATTGTTTACCTGTAATTGATCCTGATTTATTAAAACAAGATTATGTAGTTTTAAAATTATGCATATCTTTGGTGTCAAAATTTGCAGGAATTAAATATTCTATCTTATTGGATGATATTGTTAATGAACATTTTAAATCCTGTATACAATTAGCATCAAGGATTGAAAGTAATAACACTCATTCACTACATACAGCTTTAAACAAATCTAAAGCTTCTGGAAAAACGAGAAGAACTTACTTGCACATGAAAGCTAAAACTAATCAATACAAAAACTCATGTTGTTATTTATTTATTTAATTTTATTGATGGTAAAAATGTATTTTACACTAAATGTATTTCTAGTGAAATATCAAAGCTTAATGTAATAATAATAATAATTCATATCGACTTTTATTTATTTGCTAGCAAAAATGGGATAAATAATGCACTCGTCTAAAGAAATGGAAATTGTAGCAATAATTTAGAAAATATCAATTTAGAGTATATTTGAAATCAAAATAGTTAAACATGAGCTCGACAAGAGACATTTTTGTGGTCGTTTGCATTGTCACTTGTTTATTATTTCTATATGTGTACACAATATCAAACGATGGAATTCAATAACTTTTTAAGCCCAACAAACGTAGGAGAATAATGACATATCGTCACTAATAAACGGGATCTTAGTGACGACGCCAAAACCACCTTATTTTTTTATCAAAGTTTTATCTTTTATCCTAAAGGCTAAATATGGTATACGTAGATCTTAATTTACCTTTTAAGTATTTTCTTGTACCTATCTACCAAGGCAAAAATCCAATTATACCACTGTGTACTTGGTCTCTTCCATGTTAGTCTAGGTGCTTAGGTGTACCACATAGAGGTAACAGTCAGGAATATTATCATTATCATTGAAAATCGAAGCCTTATAAGCATTACTCAAATCCTCAAACTAATTAGCATTCCTCTACAAGAACAAACTACAACGAAGTGTACAATTTAGTAATTGGCTTAAAATTACGCTAACGTCTTTGAGTAATTAGTTATTGGACTTGTGAAAAGTATCGGTCAACTTATAATTGAATAATATTGTAAAGAATTAGTGAAGATTATTCAAGATTAAAAATATCTTTGTAACAATTTAAGAAGTAAGGGAGCGTACACTCGTTAATAAACAATTAGATAAATGCTTAATAAAAAATATTTTTTCGACTGGTTATTTAATTCGTCCTAAAGAAGATCCACATTCTTTTGGTATTAGCGACATATTTACCCTTATCGACTGGAGTATATATATATATATATATATATGTGCCGGGGTGGTCTAGCGGTACAGCGCTCGAATTCGGACCTCGGTGGGCATGGGTTCAAATCCCATCACTGGCTTCGCTAAACAATGTCCACTGCTGAAAGATGCCTTTTTCGTAAAACATTCAAAGTAGAAAACATAAAATAAAAAAACAAAATAAAATAAATATATACAAGTATAATCAATCTCTCACCATCCCTCTGGTATTGCCAATTTTAGAGTTGTTTACTCATTTTTTAAATAATTTTAGAAAACAAACATGTTGGAACTAGTATTTTTTATTCATCACGGTCACAAACCAAAACAATATGAGATGTATTTATTTAAACAAAAATCAATATTGAATAATTATGAATTTTAACACTGTTGATTTGTACTGTTGGCTTTCATCCACTGTAATTGTTGGCAATTGGAACAACAAACGGTTGGTTTTTACACATTTTTTAACAATTCGATCAAATTTGTAGAAAAAATAATTTTTCACTTTTGTTCCAAAACTATTATTTAAATTGCACATCTTTCAATTAAAGATTTTGTTGGTTGGTTTCAAAATTTTCCTGTAACAAGTCAACTTTTTGTTGCTAATAGAACTTATCAAAATTGAAACTAGTATGAAATCTAAATTGATTTTTGATTACATTTAATTTTATACTAAAATCACAAAAATTTAAAAAGATCAATGTAAAATTAATAGTAACTGTTTTAACATTTTTAAACAGTATGGAATATTATAACTAATTAATTTGTTTTCAATGAATATAATTTACTAAAACATATTATGCATATTGATAATTCTAATTAAAAACAACCAGTATTCCTTTTAAAAATGTATTTTAGATGTAAAGTAAAACACACTTAATTAAAAAATGTATGCTATAACATAATATAAGCTGGTAGCAAAGCCACGTTTTCATTAATTCCAAGTTTCAATAGCTTTTCGAATTCATATACGAATAGGTCGTCGGAGGGATGAATGAAGCTTCTTGGATAAAAGATCGCTTCTGTGCAACGATGTCAGTGTTTACAGAAATTAACCAAGCGATTTTATTTAAGGTTGACGCCGGTTTACGGATCCACCAGCCTAACCAGCTACATATGGTAAAAAGTAACTTTAAGATACCGTTTGAGCATCTTGGGTGTATGCTAGCATCCATTCACTGAACGGAAATCCGCTGTGTATTCGGTCCCTGCTGTTATTAGTCTAGGTGATTAAAGGCACTTACTCCAGGATGCACTACGTAAAGGACGATCAGTCAGGAATATCACCATTATTGGAAATTGAGACTTTATTAACATTACTCAAATCCTCAGAATCATTAGAATCCCAATATTTATTTATTTTTATAAACTCTACCGTTATTAATATATTTGAACATAGTAAAGTAATATATCTAATAATTATATTAATATGCAAGGCCTTTAGATAATTGTCAATCCTATGTTATTGAATTACTCAAATTCTTAAAAGTTTTATTTTTGTTAAATGTATTTAATTTAATATCGAATTAAAAGCATTGAAAATAAACCTTCTCAATGCAAAAAAGGTATATTTTTGTATTAATAAATGAAAAGTGCTTTTATTTTTTAGTATAAATACACATCGACAGAAATCAGACCATTTATACGTACTTTTCTATCGACGATTATTAAATAAGTTACAAAGTGCTAAATATAATACAAAAGAACAATTTAGCCAAAATTGATGCTACAATTGGACTTGGATGCTAATAATCATGAAAATTTGAGTAATCGTTATATAATCTGAATTTTCAATAATGGTGATATTTCCAAATGTTCGTCCTCCACGTGGTGTGTCCTGGACCAAATGCTTGCAGGCATCTAAACTAACAACAGCAGGGTACGAGTTCACAGCGGTATAACTGGGATTCTGCTACAGCGCATGGGTGCAAACATACACCTAGGATACTTAAAAGGCATCATATGTAGCTCTTGGACTAATGGAGATAACCCTGACAAAAAATTAGGCGGCCTCGTTAATCATTGCAAATAGTGGCGACATCACAAGAACGCCTATCGAGTCATCAAAATCAATCGTTTGCTATGCCGTATAAATATGGAGATCAGTCTTTTATGAATTAAAAACAAACATGTCATATTCTTCTATTCGTCTTATAAAATACAACTTTGTGTATATATTCATTGTGCCTAAATGGTCTAGCGGCACATGGCTCGACTTAGACTTGGGTTCCAACCCCACCACCGGCCCATTAATTGCGGATTCACGTTCGGATTAGCCCACCGATGAAAGATACACGTTTTTCGTGTAAAAAAGTAAAAGTTAAAATAAAATTAATAGAAATTGTCATTCGTACAATCGTCGCTTATGCAAACGAACTTTGGAAAACGGCAGTTTTTTTCATAAGCGGTGTCTTGAATGTGAATTCAAAAGATTACTTGGAGCACTTGCACTTCAAACAAGCAGATTATACAAAATCACTTGACTTTTATCGACTAAATGAAGGAAGAAACGTTTTTGGGTCAAGATCGATCTTGACTGCCCGAAAGACCAGAAAGAACGGTTTTAGAATGAACGATTGAAGATGGCAACCAAAACTTTATAATTTGTACAAATTTACATCTTTATACAAAAATTGTGTAGTTAAATGGAATAACAATACCGATTCGTTCTTAACATCATTTTTTCGACAAGTCAGTAAATTTAGTTTCCTTGTAAACAATCATAATAATAACAACTACAAACATGGTACACAAGTACTGTTGATCAAGAACATTTCTAAAATTGTCTACTCTCATACTTAAGTTACAACAAGTTGCAATGAGAAACTCGACGCGTTACAATTTTTGGAACATTTAGTACTTACATTGAACTAAACTGAATGTTTGAATTGACAAATGTTTAGTTAAAATAAAATTCTTGTGAAAGCAAACTGTATACGGTCTTTCTTATAATTTGCAAAATCAATACCAATAAAACGGTAATAGAAAACTCAGGTACCACTTTTTGTATTTGTAACGCTATAGTATGATGAATATGTATATAATATTGGAAGATGCATCGGATAGGCTACCGGCTTTTTAAAACAATTATTACATATGTAAACAATAACATGTGTGGATTTTTGTCAAACAAAAAAAAAATTTGCATTTTCAACATGATTATAATTATTGAAAAATGCTATGGTATTATTATTATTATTATCTTGTGCCGGAATTATCTAGCGGTGTAGTGCCCGATTATTGAACAATTAAAACCATGACGTTCACTACTTTTACTTGATTTTGCTATATTTGTTTCTGTATCCTCGTGATCAGTGTACGTGAGTAACACCATAGATTACTACTAGCATCCACGTGCAACTCAGTACCACGCATCGCTTCTCCTTCATATTCAAACATCGAACGTATCTTGTCAGGGTCAATGTAGAAGTACCTATCCACTGAGACTAGTCTAGTTAGAATAAACACAATAATGAACTCAACTGAAACACGGCTAATCGATAAAAGAATTGTCTGAAAAAAATTGAAATGGCCTGTAACCAATCCAATTACAAGGTCATTTTCAATTTTTATCATTCAAATATTTGTGCGCCACACTTTTTTGACATTTAGTGCAGACCAGCCAATAGAGAATGCTGACCAGAAACAGCGACCCGTCATAAAAGAGAAAAGCTGTGAAGAAAGAAGTGCAGACAAACAAAAACACAGATTTATTAGCATTCAAGCCTGCATCCACTAGAGGGCGAATCAAGTAACTTAATCACCCCCAGTCCAATAATGAGCATTAGAGTTGGATAATACAATTTAGGTACTTATTTCGATCGGCTTATACTATTTAAGAAAAAACGCAATTCGCACATATGCAAATAGATTACTATAGTCAAATATTTGTGTTTCGTTGGTAAATAAATATTTACAAACGCAAAACACAAACCAATATTTTCGTATCTAAATATTTTTACAATAAACAGAACGCAATGCTTTGGCATGTGACACTGTCAAACGCGATTGGCACTAAAGCTTACAAATAGTGACTCTGCAGTTACCAACAGCGATACAATATGTAGAAGCATTAAAACCAGAATTTATCAACTAAAATATTATTAATTCCACCGGACGGTCCCAAGTTCGATTTTCAAAAGAGGATTAGAGAGCGTAACGTTAGCAACCTGGCCTCTGTACAGACATCTATGTTGCTACAAGAACAAACTGAGACGCCATGCCTGCAAAGAAGTGATAGCACAATCCAAATAAGGTTGAGTGAAAGCCGGAGAGATCAATTTTCAATTTGCACAAGTATTGTATCTGGATATATACACCAAACCAAAGTTAGAAACAGATAAAGTCTCTCAATCTATAATGATCCATAACTGGATCAATTCTTGACTATTTAAAAGCTTATTATCAATTACTATTTCTACTGGATTGGGATAAAATTTTGCAATATTAAATTTTCTTTGCCATATACTATACGACATCTTTGTGATGGCACTACTGTTCACAAAAATTTAAGCAACAGCCTTGTTTTTGTCAATGCTGTCTTCTCTAGATCAAATGACTGCGTATAGTATGGATATACCTTTAGATACATCTTAAATATATCGGTTATTTGCTTTTACCGATCAACCCAAGGCTATAACCCGGTTGAACCGCAATTCATTTGATTCTTGATCCACGTTAATCCAGGAAACACGACGTATAAAGGTACATTGAGTCAGAGGTGGTGTCTGGTAGTATAGCACTTAGATCGAACTTGGATAGGCATGAGATGGAACGCCATCGCCGGCATTAAATACGCGCCATTGCAGAATCTTCAAAATTATCAGCATCCAACATAAGGACTCAAGGTTGGTGAAAAACATTTTAGTTCAATCCAAGATGAAATGATTTGGATATATTTTAAAAATGGGAAATAGCTGCTTTCTGTACAAAACATTTTTTTGGTCAATAAAATCGTGAAAGAAACTCCTAGGCGGTCAACCGAGAAATGAAGAACGTTTGTCAAGGTTTTGCAAAAGTAGATAACTAGTGAATGGGGACATTATTTTATGGGTTGGAAATATTAAAATATAACAAAATAGTTATCAGTGTTGATAATTTTTTTCCAAGGAAACGTTGACCATTATACTTATTCTGTTTACAATTTTATATCATATATATATCACACAAAACCCTTTTGCTTTAAAAATAAGCATGGGGCAATAAGACAACAATTACATCAAAACAACAACAATAAAGTCTCGTTGGCATTGAAGATTCTGCAAATCGAAAATTGAGCTTCTTTTCGGCTTTCACTCAACCCTGTCATCCAGGTACGTGCGATCATTTCTTTGTAGTTGTTTGCCGGAATGGCGTCCTCTTGTATTGTTTCCGTAACAGTATAATTTTTTTACAGAGGTCAGGTTGCTAATATTGGGCGCTCAAGCCCTCCTCTTTAATCCAGACTTGGGACTGGCTTGATTAGTTTATTTCTGATTTAAACATTATTATTATTATTATTATCATTATTGTTTTCAATCGTTTTTCCTACTCTGTACGTGCACCAACACTTTTCTATTACATAATAATAACCAATTATAAACTGAAAATTATTTTATATAGCACCTTTGTGGCGTCATTCTTTAATAACATTTACACTGATAATAATTACGAAAAATGAACAGTAACAAAAATCGCATAAACAATAAATGAGCAAAGTCTATCGGATAAATACTGCTCAATCTCTTAACTAACAGTTCGATTGAATATTGTCATAAAATAAAACAAAAAAAACATACAAAGACCATTGTAATAATCAAATTAGAAATCATTCCAAAGAGATTTAAAATTCGTCATTTGAATATAATCACTGGCCGACGTATAGTTCATGGCATAAAAAAGAGCACCAAGTGACAATACCATGCAAATCATCTGCAAGTAGAAATAAAAAATATAATATATATGTAGTAATTATATTATTATTACCATTACAATTCTTTTCACATACTTACATGTAAATGCCACATGAATTTATGCACACTACTCTCGTTTACTGACAATTCAATTAATTCCATAAACTTGTTCCACTTCGGTAGAGTGTAAATAAGCACATTCCATAAACTTCCTTTCAATTATCACTTATGCACCTTTTTAAAATTGTGCATACATATTCTTTACCGCAGTGACAATTTCTTGGTATTTCTGTAGCAAAGTGCATTTTTAGCAGCTGCTTTGTCTGCTTACATTGCGCTCGCTCTATTCCTCTTCTTTCATCAACTGGCCCAACTATGACAGAATGAACTTAACAGTATTATTTATGTGACACCAACTAATACAACGGTCGGTTTCTATGCAATTCAAACCGAGCCAAAATACCCAACCGGAACATCTAGCTTAATGAATTGACAAATTCATTTTTAATCCACAAAATCGAACATTTTTCCAACAACCCACTTTGAATTTTAAAACACACCTTGCTCGAATCTTGAGACGTAAAATTCCACAAATTCGGATACTCCAAAAACGACGTCTGCCCGCATAGACCTGCGACAGTTTGTGTACTTGGCGAATGGCGAATAAGTGGGCTAAGTGTTTTCAGCTTTAAACTGGGCAAATGCCCGTCCCGATTGGGGAACACGATAGAGTCGAAAGGGCCGAAATCGACGATTTCGCCACGCATAAAGAATTTGTCGCAGTCCATAATGCGGGCCAGTACGATGCGACCTAAAGCTTCGGGTATTTTGGGCAATAATACCTAAAAATGAAAGTATCGATTGTTTGACAATAGAAAGCGAAAAATGAAAGCTTGGAATAAAACGTCTGGGATGCTAATGATCCTGAGGATTTGAGTCAATGCTTATAAAGTCTCGATTTCCAATAATGGTGATATTCCTGACTGTTCGTCCTCCACGTGGTGCATCCTGGACTAGATGCCCCTAGACATCTAGACTAATAACAGCAGGGTCCGAGTGCACAGCAGTATAACTGGGCTTCCGCTACAGTGGCTGGGTGCAAACATTCACCCAAAATACTTAAATGGTATCTAAAGGTATATGTATACCATATGTAGCCCTTGGGCTAAGGGAGATAACCCTCACAAAAACTCAGACGGCCTCGTCAATCTTTGCGAACAGTGGCGACGTCACAAGGATGTCGTCTACCAGCCAAGAAACTTTGTTATTCCTCCACGTTTGTTACGCTTAGCATGCCATCGAAATCGATCGTTCTACATGTCGTATAAATATGGGAAATAATGAAGAGGTGACGCCACGTCACCAACAAAATGAAATGAATGAATGAATAAAACGTCTGAATTTGATAATAACCAAGGGACCAAGTACACACGTTTAGCTTGGCAAATCGCATTAGAAAAAGGCTTGCAACTATTTGGTTAACAGAAAATCCAGTAACTTTGTACATGCGATGCCGTCACAAGGATACCGCCAATTATTACTCAAGAAACGTTGTTACTTTTTCAGATAAAAAAATCGCTTCACAAATATGAAGAAATAACGAATAAATATGATCATGACACCGACCAACAAATAAATTGAAAAAAAAGTGTTCTTTAATTATAGATACAAACTTGTAACAATCACTATCAATCGGGGCAACTTGGCTAAGTCAAAAAGTCAGAATCAACTGCGATACTAGTTGGTCCTCAGCAAATTAAAGTTACTTCTGAGCCAGTCGTTCAACTGCAATTGTTAATATAGTTGGAAACACTGTTTCCTAATTAGCAAAGCAAACGCTTTCCATGAATACACCACATGGAGGTAAGTGTAATTAGGAATATTACCACAATCGAAAATTACTAAAAACCAAATTGAAAACGCACACACACACACAGATAGATTGCAAAGCCAATTAATACAAACACCTAACCGCACCTGTTCATAAGCTTTAGTGTGTCCAACCCAATAGTTGCCATCCGAACTGGCTTCGGTTATCAATACGCGAACTTCGCATCCAACACGACCGTTGTAAATCCGATAAGTGCGAAATATGTTGTGCAAAGTTCGCGTTCGTTCTTTCACTTCCATCGTAGTAGATTTTCTGAATCAAAATTGAACAATTTGACAATTATTGGAACAGACAAAATAGTGGTTTAAAATCAATATAAGGTGTAACATACGAACAGATTAATAGTATATAGGCAAAATTAAAGGTTGATTAATTATCATACAAATACATTATTATTATTATTACCATTATTACCATTATTATTATTATTATTATTATTATTATTATTATTATTATTATTATTATTATTATTATTATTATTATTATTATGTGTAGCATACGAATACAATAGGGAACGATTTATTTGCATATTCATAAAGTTTTATTTTTGTCTTTAAAATACATTATTTAGCATTTTAAAAATAATTAAAAAAATTTGCATTTTATAAAACTTGTTTTGTAAATAAAAGTTATTTTTTTAATTCACTATAATAAAAACAATGACTGCCTGCAACATTCAAACTGAAATTATTTAGCAATAGAAAATTTAAATTGTTTTAATTTTCAATATATCTATTAAATTCATTAATAAAAAATTAATAATTTTTAAATTATTATTTCTTTGAAAATAAATATTATTTTTTCTAAAAAATACGTGCATCATATAAACAAAGAATTTTGCACCAAACATTTGATTGATCAAATAAAAACAATTTAATAATTTTAAAAATTGGTACAATAAAAAATACCTAGTTTAATGAAAAAGGTCAATGTGGCAAGTTTGAAAATTTTGGAAAATTTGGTAGTAATTTTGTCTGGTTTTTTCTATCGATTGTTACGTTAAATTACGTTAAATTTTTATTAGCCAATAAAATTCAATTAGGTCAAATTTTATGTTAAAAACGGAGCGATGTTTAGCAAATTTTGAAAATTCGTAAAATAAACGTGTTTATTGTGCAGAAAAGTTTTGTGAATAAAACATCTAACCAATTATACATAAATGGACTAAATGGATCTACAAGCGAAAAGTATATTCATTTTATTATTCTAAAATTAAATAGAAATTGAATAATAAAATTGAAAGAAGTAAACAAAGAAAATTTAGAAAAATTTAAATATTGGTAATGTGTTTTTTAGTATAACTTACGATTTACTATATGTTTAACCTATTTATGCTGCAAAAAACGTACCTTTGTACATTTGATCCTCAACATCCCGGAATTAAGTGTTACTAATTTTATATTTGTTTTTTTTAAAGGGTACGTTAATAAGTTGTAAAATAACGTATTACTTATATAGAATATTGTTTGTGCTATGAAAAATCGAGTTTCAAAGGATTTTATTGGTACATTGATGGACTAAGCTTTGAAATGGCTGGCAGAAGTTATAATACACAGTGAAAGTTCCTTAAACTGTTGGCATTATACATATTCATGTATTTCGGTTAATAAAAAATTTCTTTTAACGACTTATGTGCTTTTGATTTAAGTTTTGGTAAATGGTGGTATTATGCTTTATTGGAAGAATAGATGTCGTATATTATAATTAGAAATTATTTTTGCGAATAACGTTACTTGATTCATTCATCATTCATTTTGGTTGGTGACGTGGTCACCTCTTCATTGAGAATTTATAAGCATTACTCAAATCCTCAGGGTCATTAGCATCCCTTGTATTGTGTGTTACTAAAGCATTATCTTAGGTATGTATTAGTAAAAATTAAATGTCTAAGATAAGTAACTAGAGCAGGATGCTACAAAGTATCACAGTACTTCCATTTTCGCACGTCAACCATCATAAATTGTAGATTAATAATATATAGGCAAAATTAAAGTTTGATTAATTATCATAAAAGTTAAACAATAGAATACATTATTATTATTATTATTGGCTTAGATACTTCAGTAGAAAATTATTACAAAATTATTACAGTACAACAATAACAACAACCAAAGTTGGTAGCAAAGTCACCTCTTTATTATTTCCACGTTCGCACAGTCGATATACGGGCCGCTGCATACTAAAGCCTTATTTTTGTCTCCTATTTAACTGAGAGTAATTAGGATTATTTCAACAAAGCAATAACTTAAACCTATATTAATTACAATTAACTAATCAATATTTTATGAACAAAAATATTTCTGCTTTTGAATGGCAATCGTTATAATTACACTTCCGCTTTGAGGGGCATGGGCAACAGGCTTACAATAACAACGCCAAAAAATTGCTCAAGAAAACATGAGGCAACTTATTGGTTCCATGTGATTATATATTTTACCTAATTTTTTTAATTCTATGACATTTATATAATCCCAAATAGTCATTAACCATGTTTTCGTGGTTTACCAACCTTCCTTTTACCATTTGTCATATATATATATATTATTTTAAAATTTTATTTTATGTTTGCTACTTTAAATGTTTTACAAGAAATATCTTTCAGCAGTGGATATTTTAGCGAAGCCAAACGCGTGAGCCCGCATTTTAGTGGGTCGGTGGTGTGATTCGAACCCCAATGGCCACCCAGGTCCGAATTCGAGCGCTGTACCGCTAGACCACCCCGGTATATATAGTAGATAAACAAGTTGCTGTCAAACTCAATGCAGTATAAGTTATTCGCTTTTGTGACACTATTCAATTATGCAAAGCACATCTGAATTGCACTAAAACATTTGTTAAACACTATCTTGACAGTATAAGTAAAACATTTTATAAAAACTAATACTTTATACCAATTATAAAATTCTAATTTAGGTCAAAAACAAGAATATATATATATATATATATATATATATATATATATATATTTCAATCACCAGGAAATAAATATTAATTTAAATACAATACTACCGTAATCTAAAGGGGGAGACCAACCCCTACTTAGCGCGTCCACATATAGCTAATAGTGGAACGACCTTTAGCAATAAAAGTTAGCTGTAAATAAAGCTGTGCCAAATAAACAGTCATGGACCAAACGGATACTCAGGCGTTAAGGTCGTTAACGCATTGACAAAAGGCGACAATGGTTATCGGTGTCACCCTGAGTATTATCACCAGGCAGCCCTATTTAGGGACAGCACTGCTTGCTCCACTCGGAGGGGCCTAGAAAAAGTGGTTTAAAAATTGCTCGTCTTCTCACTAGGATGACTGGCCGCGGCTAACTGGTCTATATACTCGCGGTCAAAACTCTCACAAAAATCAATTAAAGGCCGTGGTCAACAGGCCAGATACTGATGACCAAATTTTAAAAAAAACATTCTCAGAGCTCAAATAAGGCGGAATGTGACTCGCGACACTACTGCCTGCTCTGTAAATATTACTCGTGATAATGCACCGGTTATTAAATCTATGAATACTACTGTAATTATCATACCGAAATTTATTATTGTATTATTATTATTATTATTATTAGTTGCTTAACTACAAAATAACTACAAATATAATAGTAATCATAATCAATAACCACAGATTTAAAAAAATTAATTCTTGCTGTTGTAAATGCCATTGAATAAAATACAGTCCTTTATGAGTTTAAAATTAAAGAAGTAAAATTATAGATAGTATTGATTTGTAAAGCGTTTACAAATCATAACCAGCATTGTATGCATAGATTGAGAAAAAGTAAATAAACCTAGTTGTTGTTCAATGCATTTATTGAATGCCAAAACAAGTTTAATGGATGCACACAATTGTAAAATACGGGTATGCATTTCAATTTGTTAATATATTTGGAAATTTGAAACCAATTTATATTCTAATTGGATAATAATAGTAATATATGTTGTACCAATAGAAAGCTTTAATAAAACAAACCGTGTCGATTAAATACGTCATTGTTTCATTTTTATTGCATACGTGGTCCATTGGTAGAGACTCAACTTCCAAATTGGAATGAGGATGGGGACGGTCTTTCAAATATTGTCTAATGTCTAAGCTCAACAACCCCATAGTATAACAGTTTTACAAATGACTGTAGGGTTGTGCCTACATTGAAGTCTTGCTATAAGTATCACGATGGTCTAGTGGTACAGCGCTTGGCTCAAACTTGGATAAACGCGGGTTTAAGTCCAACCACCGGTACTAAATGTGGGGGATTCCTGTTTGGCTTCGCTTAATGTCCACTCAGTAGAAAATATTGCCCGTAAACCATTATTATTATTTTTATCAACTAGTTCATTGTTCATAAAATTGTAGCCAAGTGGACTATTAACAAGATGTAAGTGGGTTCAGTCGTTTACATGTCGTAACTTGGGAAACTGAAGAGTATTACAGTCCTACTCTTATGCATATTCATGTGTAGGCCAACTAGTGGAGCACAGATGATTCTACACAAGTCCAATTCGTAGTAAACATAATGGGAAAATCTTGCTTTAGAAAACCGATATTTTTAAAAAATGCTCATTACTTTGAATGTTTTACGAGGAACATCTTTCAGTAGTGGACATTTTAGCGAAGCCGAACGTGGGCCCTCATTGAGTGGGCCGGTGATGAACTTCGAACCCATACCTACCGAGGTCCAAATCGAGCGCTGTACCGCTAGACCACCTCGGTACAAGAAGGGGATAATCGGAAACCTCACCACTGGCAAAAGCTACACGTCTGAGGAAGCCCAATTAGGGATCGTCGCAGGCTTCAACGCGTCGAGGTGCAGTGGCGAGTCTCCATCTGGAGCTAGAACATTCGTGATTACCCTGGTTCCGGCGCTGTTCAAACAACAATCTTGACTACACAATGACAACAGATGGCATATTAACAAACAAACAACCTCACCTTGTCATGTTGGCTGCAGGTGTTCCGGGTCTGGCAAAAAACTGATTGATATACAACACTGGGAAACGATATTTTTGTACAAGTTCTACTGTCTGATCAAAATCTTCCTGTGTTTCGTTTGGAAATCCACAAATAATGTCTGTAGCTACAGTCAATGTTCCACTTCCATTTGGCGTATAAGACGACACTTTAGCAGGTCTTCAAGGGGGTCAATGAAATAAATAAAAAATTTAAATCTTATATTAAATATCTAATGTGTACAAGCATGTAATCTATAAAATGCTGACATGTGTTTAAATTAAAACTGTAATGAGTATAAATGCGACTTGCATTGTTTTACATTCAGATGGTAAAAACAAAAATAAAGTAAATCTAAAAAATTTTCAGATATATTTTTTGAAATTTTGTTTATTACTTTGAATGTTTTACAAGAAACACGTCTTTCAGCAGTGGACATTTCAGCAAAACCGAACGTGGGCCCACATCTTAGTGCCGGTGGTGAAATTAACACACTTTAATGTCAGTGAGTACTCCACTGACAAAATCTGATCTCCGGATTATGCTTAGCATTCATGTCCAGGTAACTATTACTCTTCTATGCCTAAATAACTTCATTATCATTATCAACAACAAACAACAAAAGTTGGTGGCAATTAAGCCACCTCTTTATCAGTTCCAAGTTTTCAAAGCATCACGAATAATTCCCCTCCATTGTTCACGATTTTCGGAGTCGAGCACAGATATGTCAGTCCATTGACTTTGCCATTGTTTCCAAGATATAGTCCCGGCCAAAATAAGGTAAAGATCGTCCCGAACAGCGTCCATCCAAGTACGTTTCTGACCACCTTTGCTTTTCTTTCAATCGGCATTTGGACAGACCAAAGTTACTGAACGTGAGATTGCATCAGGATTTTTACGAAGAACGTGACCAAACCAGCGCAATCTACGTTGACGCGATACCAAGGAAGGAAGTTCATGGAATTGGAGGTCATCTCGAATTTGGTGGATACTGATCTTTTTTGTCCAGTCCCTTGATATGGATGATACAAAATGAGTGTTGTGCCAAATATATCTGAGACATCTTGCCTCAAATTTGTTAAGCTTCATGATCTCAGACCCTGTAAGAGTCCAGGTTTCAGCTGCGTACAGAAGCACTGTGCGAACCAATGAAAAGAAAATGTTCATCTTTGTCTTTGGATTAATGTTTTTTCGTCTCCATAATGGATTAGTAAGTCTCCCAAACGCAGCAACAGCCAAACAAATTCGTCGATTTACTTCGTTAGATGAACCTCCGTCAGAAGTAATCAAAGATAAAATCCCATAAATCCGCAATCCATGAACTTTAATAACGTGTGCTTCATACTTGACACTTGTAATCAAGCTAACTTTAAATGCTAATAGTATCCCAAATTGGATATCTCCAATGACTGTTGTTTACTCCAAAAAATAACCAATTTGACATCTAATTTGGCGATTCACTTGGACGTGGGAATGCAATATAGAACGCATGAGTTGGCAAATGTTTCGTTGTTAATCCGGCCTCCTGATTCATTCGACTAATGGTTGGTTTTGCATTGCTATTCTTACTGGATATACATAAAACGGGGATGTTAATGATCCAATAATGATGATATTCCCAACTGTTCTTCCTTTATCTGGTGCATCCTGGACTAGGTACCAACAGACATCTAAACTAATAACAGCAGGGATCGAGTGCACAGCAGTATAACTTGACTTTTACTGAATTCCCGTTCAGTGAATGAGTGCTAGTATATATCTAAGATGCTCAAAAGGTATCTCGTCAATTCCTGTAAACACTGACGTCGACGCAAGGAACCAAGAAACTTCATTTAGCCTTCCAAGTTCAATTCGCATCCTACAACCTTTTGGTATAGGAATTCGGGAAGTTATTGAAACTTGAAATCAATGAAGAGGTGGCTCTGTCACCAACTTATGTTATACTATATGTAAAAAAAAATTAGTAAAACATGACCCCAGTCCGCTTAAGACGGCTTTTTTCAAAGTATATTAGAAACAGACGGCGTAAATAATTTGGAAAAGCACAACACAGGTGTACGCTATTTCAATTCAACCCAGTTCATCTGCTCTTTGATTGTAATGTTATGTATAACAAAGCATTGATTGAATTATAACTTATAGACTGCACAAGAAACTAATAATTTTGACACAAAAAGTCATGCATCCTTTCATTGCTGGAACACATGAACACAAAATGTGTCCAATTGAAACATCATGTGCATTTGATAAGAGATACGTCAGATTCATATTTTAGTGACAAATCAATGAATGACAGTGTGATTAACCCTAAATATGATTGATTTTCAACTCAATGCAGGTTTTTTCAATTCCAATTTGTACACTAAATGCAATTTTTTGTTAAAACAATTGAACATGCCTTTACATTATATAATCAAACAGCATTGTCACTACTATATTCAAATGTACCACATCAATGTGTACAGATCCGATTGAAATCAAATCCAAAAATATAATTATTAATAATCGTCTATAATAGTTGTATTTTGATTAAGACATTTCAATCTTTTCAATAAAGTAGTAAATATTTCCAACTTTTGCAAAATATAGTCAGATTACATCGAATACAAACTGCATAACATGTCAACTTAGTGACATACGTCCTATATAGCAAATCACTTAAGTACTATAACGAAAAAAGAATAAAAAATAACAATCAAGCATCACACATTTTAAGTTTGTTTGTAACTATGGCAATTGAAAAACCGCTCTTGACTAAAAATTGTGCAATTTCAATTCGTATCCTAATAATGCGACAAACATTTTCCTCAATACTATTTCAACATTCTTGAAATAGTTATTTCTTAGTTTTGAAATAAAAAGTGTTGTTTGGTTTATCAATTCATGACAAACGTGAAGCTTGCGTTGTTATAAAGACGGGTATAATTGTCAAAAACACCTGCTCATTTGGAACACGTTCAATGTTTTAAATAGTACAATTAAATTGATGATAATTCCTTATTTATAATTCTATTTATTTATGTTTACCACTTTGAATGTTTTGCGGAAAACATCTTTCAGCAGTGGACAGTTAACAAAGCTAAGTGTAGTCCCGCCCATTTAGTGAGCCGGTGGTGGGATTCGAACCCCCCGATTCCCATCCAGGTCCAAATCGAGCGCTGTACCGCCAGACCACCCCGGCATATGAAAAACTCACCCTAATTTTCTTCAAATATCTAAGTCCCCATCTTCGAAAATGTGTTCAAGGTTTACAGTTGGCTTCAAATTACTTAATCCTTCTGTTTAAGTTTTTTTCACAATAATGTATTTTAAATTTCAAATATTATCAAAAAATTATTAATTTCATTTGCGATATAAATATAATGTGTTTGTTTAGGTAAACATTTATTTTGAAATAAACAACAAATAATTTTTATTTTATTCAATTTTGTCAATTAAGCCATAAAATAAATTTATTTTACATCATTTATAATTTGCCTTAAAAGTGTAAAAAATTATGCATATCTCATATTTTGCCTCGATATTGCGTGTGTTTTTAGTAATACCCTGAAACTAACAAAAAACAATCAAGTCTTACATAACGCCTGATTAGTGTTTTGTGCTATGTTTGCTATGTCGTAAATACTTTACTTTGCATGATACGATTACTTTGTTGTTTAGCTTTGAACTTAACCAACAGCTTATATAACAATAATAATAATAATAATAATAATAATAATAATAATAATAATAATAATAATAATAACTATTTTTATTAG
Organism: Cardicola forsteri; assembly: GCA_025895645.1. Taxonomy (NCBI): domain Eukaryota; kingdom Metazoa; phylum Platyhelminthes; class Trematoda; order Strigeidida; family Aporocotylidae; genus Cardicola; species Cardicola forsteri. Next base: position 683,868 of record JAKXYG010001417.1, on the reverse strand, counting down.
TAGTAGTAATATTGCTATAATTACTATTACTATCGAAAAGCTAATGATATTAAGGATTTCAGTTTCAGTTTCCAATTTTGCTAATATTCCCGGTTGTTACTTCTACGTAGCGCATCCAGCAATAGATTCACCCAAGCACCTGCGCAGCGCTATAACTGGGCTTCCACCTGGGCGAATAAATGCAAGTATACACACAGGACACGTAAAAGGTATCTCGAGGTATACGTATACCATATGTAGTAGTTAGACTAAGAGAAATGACGCTGACAAAAAATTGGGTAGTCTGGTTAATTTTTGCGATGAGTGGCGACGTCTAACCGCCACAAGCCTTCGTTATTCTCTCACATTTGTTATCTTTATGAAAGCATTGAAGGTGGTCGTTTAATATGCTGTACACATATAGAAATAATGGATAAAATAAATACTTCCTATTATTATTATTATCATTGTTACTTCAATTTCTACTATTGTTCTTTTGCGATAGAGATATTTTTACAAGACCACTCCATAACCATACTACAAAAGTATTTATTAATTTAAATATTACTTTCTATTATATTTTGTAATTGTTCTGTAACTTTATAGGCTTTACGCATTTTATTTTATACTTAGAGCGTAAAATTTTTCTGTGTATTTGATAATGGTGGATGTACTTTTACTAAAGTATTTAACCTAATAATAATAACAATAATGGATTGTTGTTCAAAAACTTACAAATTTGTAGGTTTTACATTTGTGCTTAGAAAATCAACAACTTCGGAAAATTCTTCAACTGTATATTCGCGTTTCATTGTTTCCAAAACAGCATCAGATCCTCGAAAAAAATTTATACAATTGACAAAATAATGAAAACAAATAATTTACAATTCTAATGTGGTATCAAAACCATTCAATAAACAAAACAGTAATTCCTCATGTAGAACCATCCAACCATATATATATTGGTTACAAGTTATGTTTTGTTATGTTATTCATCTCTTATGAATATCTTTACATTACTACTATTGTAGATCAATCAACGTAAATAATAGAATTCTCATTCAGATCCCCAAAAGACAAATAACGTCTATATTTTTATCAATTTCTAATGGTAATGATGATGATAATGATGAGTGTACACTTACGGTTGCTTACAAATATACCAATTCGAATTGCAATTACAAAAAATCATGCAGTTTTGCTAATTTTTGTAAGCATTGGCATCACCATAAGTATGCTGTATTGTGGTAAACAATCATCGTTACCTTTCCAATATTTGCTGGAACTGATCGGCTCTACCATAGCGCCTGGAAATAATCACTTGATAGAATGTGTAATTAACCGTCAAGGCAAAATTCTAAATAGTCATCATTATCATCATCATCGGGGATAAACATTCCCCACCGGTTATGATCACTCAGGGTAGTCTAAAAAACCAAAACGTCTGCAAAAACGTCAACTTTTGCAACGTGTACTTCATGAACGACACTTGAGGTGTGCTGACATTAAATGTTAATTACAACCCCCGAGTCAAACCCTTCCAATGATCTCTGTTGGCTGCATAGGGTAAACAAACGGACGCCCAATTAAGTAATTCATTTGGACGAGGAGGCTTAGCATAAATAAAAGGACTGAGTTCGCATGCTACAATGTTTGCCCAAATTTTCCGTTGGCTGCCTGACTTTCTTTTCCATCCAGGTAATGGGTGGGCTTCCATAGCTATTCTAGCTGGATGAGTAGGTGATCTACGTAAAATATGGCCAATCCATTTTAATCGTCTTTCTTTAACTGTGCTAAAGATACATGGCCAACAAATGTTAAGAGACTTACAAATATCTGGGAATAGTCGAAATATTTTACTAGTTATTAAATGAGTGCGTTCAATAGAAGGACAACGAGCGAAACTATATGGATCTAAATATTAACTATGCGCAAAAGTAAGACTCCCCACTAATGGGTAGTCAAGCGCAACAAATGATCACTCAAGCATCCAATTTATCGACTCCAATTAGACGCTACAATATTCATCCAATTGTTTTGGTATAAACAAAAACAATAATATTAAGCAAGCCCTATCACTAATTGATGATGATGATGATCGTTCAAACAAAAAGCCGCCAACTCACCTGATTGTACCGGAATATGAATAAACGAATAGACACGAGGATGAGACAACACTTCGGCAATCTCTTCCAATTGGTCCATTATGTAGGGTGGATTGGTCATGCCCAAACGCAACATGCATCCGGGTGGAATCAGCGGAACCAGACCAGCTAACAAGTCACCCAAGGTCAACGTGTTAGGCCATTTCGAAGTCAAACTCGGGCACATCAGCTGGTTTCGCTTGCAACGAGGCAAATCGCGTCCGTATGCTCCCAAATCCTCGGATGTAAGCCACAATTCTTTGACGCCTTCTATACAAGTGACGAGAGGGGGGAAAAACATGTTATCGGGGTTGCAACAATTCTTTGCAACAATTCTTTGACACCTTCTATACAAGTGACGAGAGGGGGGAAAAACATGTTATCGGAGTTGCAACATTTGTTTTCAGCACGTGTTAGCAAAACGACACAAATTAACGACTGACTCGAACAAATAGCCTTACAGAAGTTGAACGACCACCATACCAATCAAAAAACAAATAATAATAATAATAATAATAATAATAATAATAATAATTTAAAAATAGAAACTACGCTCACCATCAAACGCCTGTTTGACTCTATCCAACAATTGTTCAATTGGATAACTGACCAAAACGCCCCGAGCCTGCTTCGTTTTGCAATAGGTGCAAGCATTCAAACAACCCGTACTAATAGCCAGTATTTCGATAAGCGGATTGCGCCTAATCTTCGGCAAATCCAAAGCAGCTCCAGCCAAACGTCGTCTTTCGGGCAGTATTCCGTCGTCGTTGTCGGCATGATCGACATCGATTGCGTCAGCTGCAGTCGGCTGCCACTTTTTGTCCAAAAATCGCACAACATTGCCCTGCAACGTTTCCTCGACCACTTCGACGATGCGATCAATTTGCTGGACACCAACCACACTGATACCCTACAAATCATCGAAAAAAAGTCAATTCACTTTTTAATGACTTTAATCAACGCAAGATTTCATCTCATTTTAATTGGTGACGTGGTTACCTCTTCGATAGCTTGATAAATGTAGAAAAATAATGAAGTTTCTTGGCTGGTAGCCAACGTTCTTGTGATATCACCACTCTTTGTCAGAGTCATCTCTCTTAGCCTGACGGCTACATATGGCATATCTGTACCTCAAGATACCTATTAAGTATAGTGGATATATACTTGCACCCACCCGTCGTAGCGGAAGCCCAGTTATACCGCTGTGAACTCGATCCCTGTTGATATTAGTCTAGGTGACTAAAGGCACCCACACCAGGAAGCACCACGTGAAGGACGAACAGTCAAGAATATCACCATCATTGGAAATTGAAACTTTGTTTAAGCATCACTCAAACGATTAAAATGGAATAATCCATGCTTTACGTAGATCGCTCACTCATCCAGTCAGAATAGCTATAAAAGCCCATCCATTTCCCGGATGGAAATGAAGACCAGGCAGCCAACGGAAAATTCGGACGTACATTGTAGTACGCGAATTCAGTCCTTTTATTTATGTTAAGCTCCCTCATCCCAATGAATTACATAATTGGGCGTCCATTTACTTACCGTTTGTAGCTAATAGAGATCACTAGAGGGGTTTAACTAGGGATGCAATTAACATTTAAAGTCAGCACACCTCAAGTGTTGTTCATCGGGTGCACATAGCAAAAGTTGGTGTTTTTGCAGACTTTTTGGAATTTGGACTATTTTTTTGGTTGGTGACGTGGTCACCTCTTCATTATTTCCCATATTTATACGACATGTAGAACGATCGATCTCGATGGCTTGACAAGCGTAGACAAACGTGGAAGAATAACAAAGTTTCTTGGCTGGTAGACGGCAACCTTGTGACGTCGCCACTGTTCGCAAAGATTGACAAGGCCGCCTGATTTTTTGTCAGGGTTATCTCCCTTAGCCCAAGGGCTACATATGGTATACGTATACCTTTAGATACCTTTTAAGTATCCTGGGTGTATGTTCGCACCCACCCGCCGTAGCGGAAGCCCAGTTATACCGCTGTGCACTCGGACCCTGCTGTTATTAGTCTAGATGCCTAGGGGCACCTAGTCCAGGATGCACCACGTGGAGGACTAACAGTCAGGAATATCACCATCATTGGAAATTGAGACTTTATAAGCATTACTCAAATCCTCAGGATCATTAGCATCCCATATGATATCCCGTATGATGATGAGGAAGAGCACCTAAAACGATAGCATCCCACGGTTTCATATAAAAAATAAATGAACATAGAAAAGTAGCACAATCTCTTAACTAAGAGATGGCATCCTTGTAATGGCAATTCTACTTACAACAATTAACGGAGTCAAAGTTGCTGAAAAATGATACCTGAAGGTACTGAAGTACTCTTGCACAGTTCCGTCAAGACGAAAGCCAAATTATACCACTGCATGAAGGTACACGAAATAAGTAGTATCACCAATGAAAGATATTGAAGCTTTATAAGTACTACTTAAATCTTGAGAATCTTTCGTATCTCAAAAAAACAAACAATTTGATTGATTGCACATTTTAAATCAATCAATGAGTGATTGTATAAAACATTTCAATGGAGTTCCTTTGTTAAGATTAAGTTTCTTGTGATGCTAATGATCCTGGGGATTTTGGTAATGCCTGTATAGTCTCAAGTTCCAATGATGGTGATATTCCCAACTGTTCTTCCTCCATGTGGTGCATCCTGGACTAGGTGTCAGCAGGTATCTAAACTAATAACAGCAAGGATCGAGTACGCAGCAGTATAACTTGGCTTTTACTGGATTCCCGTTCAGTGAATGAGTGCTAGCACACACCCGAGATTGTCAAAAAGTATCTCAAAGTAACTATTTACCATATGTAGCCGGTTAGGCTTGTACATCCGTAAACAGGCGTCAACCCTAAAGAAGATCGCCTTGTCAATTCCTGTAAATGGCGTCGTCGCATGAAAACGGTCTTCTATCCAATAAACTTTATTTATCCCTCCAAGTTCAATTCGCATCCTACAGCCTCTTCGAGAATTCGAGAAGCTATTGAAACTTGGAAAAATAATTAATTGATCATTTTAAAAAATAGATCATTTAATCAATTATTTTGTTATCCATTCACCGTTTCAGATTCTTTGTAACTATAAAATTAATGGTATTTAATTACTTCATCATATAACCATCAAAATAATAATGAAGAAGTGTGATTGTTTATTTTGTGGCAAGGTAATAACGGGCTAAACGTACCTTTAAATAATCTACATTTGGTCGACTTTGTGGTACACAACCGGCAACAACAACATGTTTTCCCAACTTCAATCCCTCTTGAACGGCGTTTCGAAAATGATCTTCGGCTGGACCTTTGACAGTACAACTATTCAAAACCCAAATGTCCGCTTTTTCGCGAGCCTGAGCATCCTGTGTATCGGTCGATTTGTTGCTGTCGTTCTTTGCAGCAGATGCCGACACACAATCGCACCCTACTGTGTTGTCACAACTTTGACTTTGAGACGTGCCGTTTGTCGTATCGGAAAAAAATGGTTTGGCACCACCCAGCATTACCGAATAGCCGTATTTGGACAAAAGACCAGCCATGTATTCACTATCACTCGTATTGTGTGCACAACCCCATGTCTGGACATAGACGCGAAATTTTTCTTAAAAAGAAAGAGTTAAAACACCAGTTTTGCAATATAACTTTAAAAACGATAAAAATATAAAACACCTTAAAAGTCATTATGCATAGTTATTAAATTTTTTTAAATGCATATTAGATACAACTTTTACAGTATCTATTACTTTTTTCAACAATCTGCAAAAGTTTAACAATTTAGTATATTAAAGAATCTCAATGTGATTAAAAACAAATAAATTTAAAACTAATGCTCAATTTGAAATTATTTTACATCACTTAATAAAAGCTACTTATATCTTATTGAATTCTTGAAAATACTAGCATTTTTTTAAAACCAAAAAATTACAAGTTCTTAAAATATTTGTGAATAAACTTTAATAGATTAGTATAAAAAACACAAATGTTATTATCATAAAATAGATATCATTAATGACAATAGTAAATCTGGTGTATGTGTAGTAAAAATCAGTAAAAGTAAATTGATAATACAGAAAAAGGATAATAGAACATTCAGAACCGGTTCACCCTACTGAAAACAAGTGTGTGCTAAAATCTTCAATATTTAAATTCATATTAACTAAGTCAATACAACCACTTTCACCAAAACCTTACAGACAATCTTTAGTTCTAGTAACCATATCAACGGCTGACTATCTGTGTTTTCTTCATTGTATTTCAATAAAATTAATAGTGCTTTAAATAATAATAACAATTTATATTTCTTTAAACGTAAAACAAATAATGTCATTGTCTTTTAAATAAAAAAATTTCACATTACCCTTGTGCCCCTAAATTTAACATATAAAACAAAGTTAGTGATAAAACTGAAACAGTTTGAAACCACCTTAACCCGTAAATATCCATAAACCCATTTTTTTTAATATAACAAAACCAAATTACAGCTATATTAAATACAAAAAAGCTAATCATTTATAAAAAATTTTAAATCATTGTTAATAAAGTGACAAGGATGCCGTCTACCAGCCAAGAAACTTTGTTATTCTTCCACATTTGTTACGCTTATCAAGCCATCGAAATCGATCGTTGATATGTCGTCACCAACCAAAATGAATGAAGTAAAAAAAACTTCATAACAAGCAAAACTACGAATGTAAATTAAATACAATTTACTTATTTCACTCAATATTTACACTTAACGTAATATAACAAATAAGCAATGTAAAAACTGTACAAAACACTCCCACACAAATTAGATAAATTACGTTGTTAGAATAAACTTCATTTTCAGTTTAAAAATATTAATGAGTTTTAACCTACCCATAACATAAGCATCACAAACTAGTAGTATCCAGAAACACAAATTTAAAAGGTTACTGTTACATATTTCATATCTTTCACAATCCCTCAATATTCAAACATTTAAGTAAAAATAAAGTTAAACCAAAATACATAATTTACGTATAAATAAATATACTCTAGAATAGTTGCATAAAGCTAACTATAAGCAAATGTTCTAAAATATAACACAAAAATGTTACAATATATTTATATCATTAAAATCTTATTGCTTAAATACATCATAAAAAGCCTTTAGTAGAAAGAAATTGAGGGAAGCTAAAAGAAAGTCCACATTCAGTACTGATAGTGAAATCCAAACCGTGTCCACAGTTTCGAGTTTAATGCTTTAGTTAAATAATGTCTTAACAAAAAACAAAAAATGAAATATTTAATTGTTTAATTAAGATAAACAGTAAATGAGTGCTAATAAGCGGCTCATCAGTAATAGGTCCGCTTCCAAAATAAAGGTGGTTCGGTGTTTTGAGCATCGCCTGTACATTATTGAAACATTTAGCAGCATTAATCTTAATATATATAAAGCAATCCAGTAAAACGAATAATTCTACATAAATCTGTTTTCAGATAATTCTATTTTAATTCTATTTTATTATTTCTTTTTCCTTTAACGATATTGTTGATACCATTTGAACCGAGGATCAAAAGGAGTCTGACTCCTAATCAACTCGTGAAATTCCTGTATCCTGTATCTGACTTAGTAGAGATACTAGAATGGAAGTTCATGTTCAAAAAACCAGTTAGTTCGTACGTAAACAATTATTCAGTATTCAAGATTGTACACAAGTTGAGTAGACCAAAACCCCTTTTAGTACTCGGTTCTTAAACTGTTTCAAATTTTCAGAAAAAAATATAAAATGAATGGTGAGGTAAAGGGAGATTAGTCACAAAAAAAATTTGAAATTAAGACAAAATCAAGGTAGATAGTAGTTAACAGTTATAGGAAACGAACAAAATCAATAATAAAAAATTTACGTATTATAACGCAAAAATATTACAATAATCCTCAAAAAAAGAAGAGAAAAAAGTAAATAACGCTCCAATAGACGTGTGGCGTGACGCGCGCCTCACCTCGCGAATGAATTAAAGTAAAGCAAAAATATTATCTACTACAAAAACACATTATATGCAAACAGGTTATTCTTTTATAACACCTAAAATCTACCTGGAACATTAGAATTCAATTCCAATTCATCTGGAGATATCTGTTTGGAGCTTTTAAACCTGACTTTAACTGAATGATTATTTTCACGTTTTGTATCATTAACATCAGTTAATAAATCTTCAATATCCATTGCAAAAACAAACAATAATTAATATATAGATATATATTATCTATATATATTATCTCAAGATTAGGATTTTAATAGCGTTATCAAGGTTACATTTAATATTTTATTTGTTCTAAGTAAACAAAAACATATTTTTAACATTTTAATTTATATTAATTGTTATAAACAAATATTTAATATAATTATTTTTTATTTAAACATTTATACAAATAATGTACAAAGATTTTATTATTATTATTATCTTAAGGAATGGTCGATTATATTAACTCCAGTGTTCACACGGTTTTAGTTGTTTTTTTCTTTAAGGAATAAAAAATAAAAAAATAAGGGAGAAATTGAAAGTTATGCCTAAATCTTTAATCAAATTTACAACTGTAATAAGTTGGAAATTTGGGGCTATGAAAAGGTTGTTAAATAATTTTCAAAAGTGAAATGATTATACTTGGACTCATTTAGTGGGAACTCAATGTCTAGGAACCACTTATAAATGTTGTTAATGTCTGGTTAACTCCGCCTAAATTGGATCAGAAATGATTCAATCTAGCCAGTCCCAAGCCTGGATAAAGGAGGAGGGTTCGAGCGCAAGGTTAGCAACCTGGCCTCTGTAAAAATCCATACTGCTACGGAAACAATAAGAGGACGCCATTCCGGCAAACAACGGCAAAGAAGTGATCGCGCGTATCTCGATGACAGAGTTACACAAATGACAGGGTTGAGTGAAAGCCGAAAGGAAGCTCAATCTTCGATTTGCAGAATCTTCAATGCCAAAACCTTAACCAGTATTGGGACATGGAATGTGCGCACACTTTTTCGTACTGGACAGTTAGAACAAGTCCTTCGAGAAATGAAAATTTACAACTTAGATATTTTGGGTATTAGCGAAATGCGATGGAAAGGTCAAGGTCATTTCAAGAGTGGAGATACATCAATTTTATATTCTGGACATGAAAAATATCATATTAATGGAGTTGGTATTATGTTGAGTAAAAATGCTGCTAAAGCTATAATTGGATGGAAACCTGTGAGCGACCGTATCATTTCAGCTAGATTCAACACCAGATTTGCAAAAGTAACAATTGTGCAAGTCTATGCCCCTACTGAGGCAACTGAGGAGAACCAAAAAAAGATATTTTTTATGATCAATTACAAAGTTTATTAGATGATGTGCCAAGAAGAGACATCAAAATTTTGATCGGTGATTTCAATGCGAAATTGAACAAAGATAGATCTGGGTACTCCTCAAATGTTGGACCACATGGCTATGCTGATAGCATAAATGATAATGGTTATAAGTTGTTGACGTTAAACAGTCATTGTGGAATGAGTATTGGCAACACTTTTTTCGCTCACAAAAATATACACAAGACAACGTGGGTTTCTCCAGATGGAAAAACAACAAACGAAATTGATTACATTTGTATTAGCACAAAATGGCGATCTTCATTGCAAGATGTACGTGCATATCGCGGTGCAGATGTTGGTTCTGATTACAATCTTCTTGTTGGAAAAATTCGTTTAAAATTAAAGACAGTAGAAACCACAAAAAAATTACATCCATTTTCGTGTGAGAAGCTTAAACAGTCAAATATCTCAAATCAATTTTACAATTCCTTAAAAATACATTTTAAAATGAAAAAGGTAGAAAAGTCTGATGATCAAGGGAAATTGTTTCATAAAACAATTACAGACTGTGCAGCAAATGTGTTAGGTAGAAAATGTCACTCTACAAAGAAACAATGGATTTCATCAGTCTCATGGAATTTAATTGATCTCAGAAAGAAAACAAAATTAGAGAGAGATCAATCTAACAATCCTGTTATTTGGAAAATATTTGATGATAAATATAGAACTTTAGATAAACAGGTTAAAAAAAGCTGCCGCAAAGATAAGAATGATTGGCTAGAAAACAGATGCAGAGAAGCAGATAAGGCAGCAGCAAAAAATGATTCCAAGACTCTGTATAAAATTGTTAAACAACTGTCGGGAGTTAGAAAGAACACCGATATTCCAATCAAAAGAAAAAGATGGTCGTTTATTTCTAACAAATGATGAGCAATCATCTAGATGGGTAAAACATTTTAAAGAAGTACTTAATCAGCCTATGCCAAATACTCTCATAGATTTTGATAATGATAATGATATGAATGTGACTCAAACTCCAGAAATATGCATTGATGACATTTCTGTAACTGAAGTGATTTATGCAATTCAAAGGTTGAAAAACAATAAGGCAGGAGGACTTGACGAGATAACTGCAGAGATGCTCAAACATGGAGGTGATGTTGTAGCAAATGAGCTTGCTCATTTATTTAATGTTATATGGCATAATGAACAAGTTCCAAATGATTGGCGACAAGGATTAATTGTTACCCTTCCCAAAAAGGAAGTCTGAATGATTGCAATAAATGGCGCGGAATAACCTTATTGTCTGTTCCTGGTAAGGTGTTTTGTAAAGTAATTTTAAATCGTTTAAGTAATGCGGTAGATAAACACCTTCGAGAACAACAAGCAGGTTTTCGGAAAGGAAGAAGCTGTATTGAACAAATACTCACTCTTCGTAACATTATTGAGCAAAGTCAAGAATTTCAGCAATTACTAACAATCAATTTTATTGATTTTATGAAAGCTTTTGACAGTGTTCATCGAGAATCTTTGTGGAAAATCGTTAAGTTTTACGGAATACCGTTAAAATATGTGAATATTATGCGTTCGTTATACCAAAATTCAAGTTGCTGTGTTCTGAACAAAAAATGGTCATACTGCTATGTTCGAAATTGTCACGGGAGTACGTCAAGGATGTATTTTGTCACCGTTTTTGTTTCTCCTGGTAATTGATTTTATTATGACTCAATCCATGAATAATTTGTCTTATGGTATCAAATGGAACCAAGGCAGATTAACGGATTTGGATTTTGCAGATGATATTGGTTTACTCAGTGAAACCCCAGAAATGATGCAAAATATGACAACACGACTCAGTGATATCAGTTCTCGTATTGGCTTACGGATTAATTGTTCAAAGACAAAAGTGTTGTGCATAAAGTCAAACAATGATTTGCCCATCAAAATTAGTGGACAAAATATTGATACTGTTGATTCCTTTACATATCTGGGAAGCATCATTGGTAAAGACGGACAAACCGAAATTGATGTTAAAGCCAGACTTGGTAAGGCAATATCAGTCTTCAATAAACTCAGATCAATATGGTCATGTTCTTCTATTCGCCTAAAGACAAAACTTCGTTTGTACGCATCAATAATCATTCCTACGGCAATATATGGGAGTGAAACGTGGAAACGTACGGACAAGATTGATAAAATGGTGGATGTTTTTCATCGCCGGTGTCTTAGAAGTATTTTAAAGATTACCTGGCGCGATCACATTTCAAATGATGAGATCATAAAAAGAACTGACTCTCGTTTACTCCATGACATCATTACAATTAGACGAAGAAAATTACTTGGTCAAATTCTACGTTTACCGCTCGAAAGACCAGCAAGAACGGTTTTGGAATAGACAATTGTAAATGGTAAAAAGAAAGGTTGGCAGACCAAAGAAAACTTGGCTAAGAACTATTCGGGAAGATCTAATTGAAATGAATGTTTCATGGGCACAAGCAAAACGTTTGGCAGAATGTTCAAATACATGGAAACATTTTGTTGTCTCATGTTCTCTTTGAATTACGAGACTTTGTGTTAATTTTTTGCTGTAATTGTAATCTTATTGCCCCATGCTTATTTTTTTAAAGCAAAAGGGTTTTGTAAAAATAAGTGTCTGGTTATAATTGTTATTTAACGTTCTTATTTAAATAATGTTTTTCGTTGTTGTATGTTTTTTCTTAAATAACGTTCTTTGTTTTTTTATTAATATTTATAAATGCTAGGCTTCTAGCCTTGTACTTGACATTTCTTCCTTTTTCATATAGACTTGGGACAGGCTTTATGTTATTATTATTATTATTATTATCATAACTCTACCTAGTTTAAATCAGAGATGATATACTTTATCCAAGCCTGAATAAAGGAGGAGGTTTTGAGCGCAAAGTTAGCAACTTGGCCTCTGTAAAAAAACTATATTGCTACCGGAAAGAAATCAATTGCTCAATCTTGAGCCTCTATGGCTAAGAAGGATCTAAATGAATTTATTGTTATTCCATAAATCAATTTTCAATAATAATTTGAACTATTCAATGAACTTTGATGCAAACAAATTTAAACGTAAACTAAAAAATAAAGAATATACAGTACGTAAATTGCATCATAAATCATCTCTAAGAGCAAAATTTTTCTTAATTAAATACTCTAAATTATGGAATAATCTACCAATTAATTTAAGAAAAATACAAAACTTTAAAGCTTTTAAAACTAATTTTAAAAAATACATCAACATTCAAACTGTCCCCAATATCACTAATCATACAACGTTCGATTATTTTGTTGGTTTATGAGAAACTTCTTTCATTATATTGCTTACTTAAAAAATCGCTATTCGCCCATCTAAATAAAAAATAATACTATTTTATACACATTGTTTACCGTTTTCCAACTATTGTTTATAATTTTTATCCATTTCTCTTCATATAACCCCCAGTTTACAAATAATCCAATCATGACCAAACATTTTTCAAATTATTTTTAGTTCAAGTTGTGCGGGTAAATATTACCAACAAACTAAAATTGTACATTTTTATATATGAACATATTGAAAATTTTTATAGTTGTGATCAGACCTGTAAATTGGTTTGTACCTCAAAAAAATGCAATATTGTAAAAGCTTTTTTGAGTAATAAATTATTATTATTATTATTATTTGATTATTTTGTTGGTCTATAAGAAATTTTGTTTCATTATATTGTTCACTTATCCATTTCTCTTTATATAACCCCCAGATTACTAATAATCCAATTATGACAACCAAACCTTTTTTCAAATTATTTTTAGTTCAAATTGTGCGGGTAAATATTACCTACAAAATAAAATTGTGCATTTCTATTATTCACTTATTTTTAAATGTTTATAACATTACCAATATTTTATTTTATTTAAATATAAATTAATAACTATATATATATATATATATATATATATATATATATATATATATATTAACATATTGAAAAAATTTATAGTTCGTGATCAGATCTGTAAATTGGTTTGTACCTCAAAAACGCAATATTGTAAAAGCTTTTTTTAAGTAATAAATTATTATTATTATTATTATTTGATTATTTTGTTGGTCTATAAGAAATTTTGTTTCATTATATTGTTCACTTATCCATTTCTCTTTATATAACCCCCAGATTACTAATAATCCAATTATGACAACCAAACCTTTTTCAAATTATTTTTAGTTCAAATTGTGCGGGTAAATATTACCTACAAACTAAAATTGTGCATTTCTATTATTCACTTATTTTTAAAATGTTTATAACATTACCAATATTTTATTTTATTTAAATATAAATTAATAACTATATATATATATATATATATATATATATATATATATATATAACATATTGAAAAAATTTATAGTTCGTGATCAGATCTGTAAATTGGTTTGTACCTCAAAAAACGCAATATTGTAAAAGCTTTTTTTAAGTAATAAATTATTATTATTATTATTATTATTATTAATTCAAAATTACATACTAATACCGTTTATCAACAGGAAAAAGCAGGATACAATATGCTCACAGAACCACAGTCACATCAATAGCAAACGTGATAAATTGAAATACAAAAAGGCGCTTCAAAACAAAGTTCAAATAAAGTCAAAGTTGTTCAGATGTACAATAATATAAAAATTGTAATCAAAATAAAAATTAATAATTATTTTAAATATTTCATTTCAACAGTAACACTGGGTGCTTCTCAAATATTAGACCACATGGCTTTCCTGATAGAATGAATGATAATGGTTATAGGTTGTTGACGCTAAATAGTTATTGTAGAATGAGTGTTGGCAGCACATTTTTGTTTACACATATATACACAAAGCAACGTGGGTTTCTTCCCACGGTAAAAAAGCAAACAAAATTGACTGCATTTGTATTAGCACAAAATGTTTATTTTTTTGCAAGATGTACGTGCATATTGCGGTACAAATGTTGGTTTTAATCATAATCTTATTATTGGAAAATTTTGTTTAAAATTAAAAAAAATAGAAACCACAAAAGAATTGTTTTCATTTTTGTGTGAGAAACTTAGACAGCTAAATATTTAAAACTAATTTTACGATTCGTTAAAAAATACATTTCAAAATCTGATAATCAATAAAAATTGTTTAAAAAACAATCACAAACAGTACAACAGATATGCTGGATAGAAGATGTAGCTCTATAAAGAAACGATGAATTTTATTAGTTTTTTGGAATCTAATTGATCTCGGAAAGAAAATAATATTAGAAAGAGATTAATCTTATAATCCTGTTATTTAGAAAATTATAAGTTTAGAACTTTAGATAAACAGGTTAAAAAAACAGCCCCGAAAATAAGAATGATAGGTTGGAAAACAGATGCAAAGAAGCAGATAATGCAGCAGCACAAAGTGATTCCAAGACTCTGTATAAAATTGTGAAACAACTGTCGGAAGTTAGAAAAAACACGGATATTCAAATTAAAAGAAAGGATGGTTGTTTATTTTTAACAGATAATGAGCAATCATTTAGATGGGCAGAACATTCAAAAAAACGTACTTAATCAGCCCATGCTAAATACCCTCATAAATTTTGATAATTATAAAGATATGAGTGTGATTCAAAATCCGGAAATACGTACTGATGTCATGTCTGTAACTAGAGTGATTGATGCAATTCAAAGGTTGAAAAACAATAAAGCAGGAGGACTTGACGGCATAACTGCAAAGATGCTTAAACATGGGGGTGACATTGCAACATGTGAGCTTGCTCATTTATTTAATGTTATATGGCATAATGAACAAGTTCCAAATAATTCGCAGCAAGGAGTAATTGTTACTCTTTCCAAAAAAACCTGAACAATTGCAATAATTGGCGTGGAATAACCTTATTATCTGTTCCTAATAAGGTGTACTGCAAAGTAATTTTAGACCGTTTAAGTAGTGCGGTAGATCAACATTTTTAAGAACAGCAAGCAGGTTTTCAAAAAGGAAAAAATTATATTGACTAAATACTCACTCTCCGTAACATTATTGAACAAAATCACGAATTTTAGTAGTCAATTACAATTAATTTTATTGATTTTATGAAAGTTTTTGACAGTATTCATCAAGAATCTTTGTGGAAAATCGTTAAGTTTTACATAATACTGTTCAAGTATGTAAATATTATGAGTTTGTTATACCAAAATTCAAGTTGTGTTTGAACAAAAAGTGGTCATACTGCTATGTTCGAACTTGTCACGAAAGTAGGCCAAAGATGTATTTTGTCACCGTTTTTTGTTTCTTCTGGTAATTGATTTCATCATGACTCGGTTTATGAATAATTTGTCTTATGGTATCAAATGGAATCATGACAGATTAATAGATTTGGATTTTGCAGATTATATTGGTCTACTGTGTGAAACTCCAGAAAGGATGCTAAATATGACAACACGTCTCAGTGATATCAGTTCTCGTATTGGCTTACAGATTAATTGTTCAGAAACAAAAGTGTTGTAAATTAAGTCAAACAATTATTTGCTCATGAAAATTAGTGGACAAAATATTGATACTGTTGATTTCTTTACATATCTGGGAAACATCATTGGTAAAGACGGAAAAACCGAAATTAATGTTAAAGCCAGACTTGGAAAGGCAATATCAGTTTTCCATAGATACAAATAAATACGATCATGTTTTTCCATCCACCTGAAGACAAAACTTTGTTTCTGCGTGTTAATAATCATTCCTAGGACAATATACGGAAGTAAAACTTGGAAGCGAACGGACAATATTGATAAAATGGTGGATGTATTTTATTGCCGGTGTCTTAAAAGTATTTTAAAAATTACCTAGCGCAATTGCATTTTAAATAATGAGATTATGAGAAGAACTGACTCTCGTTCACTGCATGACATCATTACAATTAGACAAACAAAATTACCTGGTCAAATTGTACGTTTAAATCCCGAAAAACCAACAAAAACGGTTTTGGAATGGAAATTTGAAAATAGTAAAATAATGGTTGGTAGAATATAAAAAACGTGGCTAAGAACTATTGGGGGAAACCTAATTAAAATGAGTGTTTTATAAAATAAAACAAAACGTGTGACACAATGTTCAAATACATGGAAACTTTATGTTGTCTTATTTTTTTATTGAGTTATGTGCCTTTGTTGTTGTCTTTTTTCCTGTAATTGTTATTTTATTGCTTCATGCTTATTTCTAAAACAAAAGGTTTTGTAATAATACAAAATTATTATTGTTATCGGTTTATTTATTTAAAGCATGTAACAGCATAATTGTTTCCTATAATTGTACATTAAAGTTTTGGTTTTAAAAATTGAGCACATTAAAGGTTTAAATCATTAGGTCTCCTTTATAATTCCAAATAATATATGTATATATATACATAAAAATATATGATGTAATATAGTGTAATTGATTTAACATTAATAACTACACAGACATACACATATCAAAGGTTGAAATTCTATTCAACTTTTGCCAAACCCTGAAATCAAAATCATGCTTTTAAATTTATAATAAAATGGTGTTTTTTGTTGTTTTATCAGAATTATTTTTTACAAAAACCAAGTTCCAAATGTTGCGTTTAAACTATGTTTTTTTAAACCGGACTTAAAACTTGATTTGATCTAGTTATATATTAATATTATTTTTATAACTACAACTACAACTTTTTACTATTACCAATACTACTACTACTACTACTACTACTACTAATAATAATAATAATAATAATAATAACAATGCTAATAAGATTTGTGCCGGGGTTGTCTAGCGGTACATCGCTCGACTGGACCAGGTTGACATGTATTCGAATTTATAGCAAAAACAATTAGTAAAATGTCATAAATACAAAAATAAATGTATTTTATTATTTTTTAAAAATAAACAATAATAAAAATTTTAAATTTATTAAAACTTTGTAGCATTTTTATTTGTTTTATATGGTTGTTGTATTTTATGTTATAACAACGACCTCGCTGTTTTTTAAATAATCATATGTCAAAACAGCTAACTAGTCGTTCTAAAGGCGATAAAAGTAAACCTTTCACTAATCAAGGACAGGTACAAGACATAATACTAGGAAAATTATCAGAATTAGATTGGTATTTTTAATTTTTTTGTTTAATTTTTAGGAATACTATTCTTACTGAAAATGAATCTTCTTCATATGCTTATGACATTGTACAGGAAATAATTGAGTTAACTTTAGACGAAATTTTTTTAATTTATTTAAAAAAACAATTAATTTCTTTTACAGTATATCAAACAACTAAAGCTATTACTGAACTTATTCAAGTAATTTTTACAATTGTTTGTAAAATAAACTAAGGTGTATTTTATAAACGTCGATAAAGGAGAAGATGATATATCAATAAAATTAAATTGGAACGATGATATTAGTAAATGTTTTATTATATAATAAAATTAGTTCCCGATTCTAGTAAAATTGATTCTTGGGCACAAGGAGCTGTATCAAAAACTCACAGTATACAAGAGATTATGATAAAAGAAAACCAAGCAAATATAGAAAATAAATATAATTTAATAAAAACCGAAAATTGTTGCAACAAGTATTTTTTTTATTTTTGTAATTAAAAAATTATATTTTTTAATTTTTTTTGCGAGGTAGCAAAATGCAAAATTAAAAAGACAGTAGTTCTAATGTTACAAAATATGTTTTATACAAAAATTTAATTTTTGTTTTTTAAATATATTTTAAACAAAATATTTAAGCAATTAAATTTAAAAATTAAATGCTTAAAATTATGTAAAAATAACTAATTAATTATAAATAATAAATTGGAAATAAGTATATTAGTTATACTTAGAATACATACAAAAACTCAGTAAAACGTCAATAATTGTAAATTTATATTAACAAAACGTTTTGGTTGTAAAATTAATTTTTAAAATTTTTTGTAATAATTATTATTTAGCTAAGGATATTTTTTAATAATACAGTTAATATACAGACATTAATTGCATCTAGTTATAACGCTTTTTAAATAATTTTTAATTAACAAACTAAGGTAATTTAAAGGTTACTTAATGGTTTTGTAAATAATTTTAAAAATTAAAGCTAATAGTAATTTATTTTTAAAAAAACTGATTTTTTTAATAAAAAAATAATAGCAATGTAGTATAAAATTATAAAAAACACACTAATTTAAGCAATAAATTAATAATTAATTTAATAGAAGAATCTAAAATAATAATTTGTTTTTTATTATTTAATAAAAAGTAATTAATTAATTACAATAATTATTTGTAAATAATGTATTTACATTTGAGCAATCTTTATAAGACTGTTATTTAGTAGTGCTTAAGAACACAACGTTTTTTTATGCAATGTTATTTTGTATTGCAATTTTATTGTTTTTTAATAAAATAAGTACTAGTTTTAATTTAACACTTTAGTTGTTGTTTGAGCAATAATTTATTGTGTAGATATACATATTTACTATTTTTCTTATCATTGTTACAGTTTTTAATTTTAAGTAATGTTAGATGCTACAATTATATAAGTTTCAAAATAGCAGTAGGTTTAAAATTGCAAAACATAATTTTAAAAATAATGTGTATTATTTTACGTTATATATATATATATACAAGTACAAAAATTTTTGTTTGAAAATTTTATTATGTATGTAATTAGATTAACTTTATTTTAATATTTTTAATAAGAATATTAGTAAAAACTGAAAAAACAAGAAAAGTTGTTGTAAAAAATACAACTACCAATAAATTTTCATCTTTCAAAGAAATTAATATTAATGGAAGTATGTTTATATATTTTTTATAAATAAATTTAAAAATGTATGTATTAATTTTTACACCTGATATTTTGCAATTTAATATTTGTTTTAAAAAATTATTATTTTACTAAAAAAGCAGAATATGGAACATAATTTATAGTTTGATGTGCCTAATATGCTTAAGTGATGTAAGGAAAGTCAATCAATTTCAATATGCTAATTTTGACAGCTCCTATTTTAGCCCCTGTAAGTAAATAAGTTGTTAAAAAATTAATTAATATATTACTTAATTATTTTTAAATAGAAAGCAGAAGTTTTAATTTTTTTATTATTTTTTGTTTTACAAATTTTAAACTAAACAAGTTAAATTAAAATTAGCTATATATTAAAAAAAATATTTACAATAATTTTAAATATTTTTGTTCTTAACTAATTAATTATGATAATACAGGTTTTTTAATTAAAAACGTACAAATACAATAAGTAAATTATATTTTGTAAGAAATAACAAGTATAAACATTTGCAGTTAACTAAAATTTATATTTAATAAGTATTTATATGTAATTGTTTGTTTACAAAAAATATTTACTACTACTTATAATTTATAACAATATTTAATTAATGTTACATTAAAAAAAATATTAAATTGTGGTTCATTAAAGTAAAAAATGCTGTAATTTTATTTTGAATAAGATAATTAAACTAATTAAAATAAATTTTAACAATAGTTTAACTATAAAAAAGCAGTAAATTGGTTTTAGTAACAAATGTTTTAAATATTTAATTTTATACTATTAATTATTTAAATACACCCATTTCAAAAATTAACGCAAACAATTACAAAGGTATTAAATCTAAATTAATTTGTTATGTCCAATTGTTTTTTCGTAAAAACAAATATCGGGAATTAAAAATAATGTCCAGTGCTTAATAGATCCTTTATATATACTTAGAAGTATTTATTTAAGAAGGCTGAGTCGACCAAAATGGCATATTTTAAAAGCTACTTTTATATTAACGTGGATAATAAGTTAAAATTACACAATTTTTATATTAATTAAATTATTATTATTTTGTATGTTTAATTTAATTAAAAATGAACAATAACTAATTCTTAAAATTGATGTTAAACATACATTCAAATCTGCTTTGATTTTGATGTCAGAGGATTTGAGTAATGCTTATAAAGTCTCAATTTTCAATGATGGTGATATTCCTGACTGTTAGTCCTCCACGTGGTGCATCCTGGACTAGGTGCCCCTAGGCATCTAGACTAATAACAGCAGGGTCCGAGTGCACAGCGGTATAACTGGGCTTCCACTACGGCGGGTGGGTGCGAACATACACCCAGGATACTTAAAAGGTATCTAAAGGTATACGTATACCATATGTAGCCCTTGGGCTAAGGGAGATAACCCTGACAAAAAAATCAGGCGGCTTTGTCAATCTTTGCAAACAGTGGCGACGTCACAAGGATGCCGTCTACCAGTCAAGAAACTTTTTTATTCTTTCACGTTTGTCTACGCTTGTCAAGCCATCGAAATCAATCGTTCTACATGTCGTATAAATATGGGAAATAATGAAGAGGTGACTACGTCACCAACCAAAATGAATGAATGAATGAATGATGATGCCATAATAATTATCAAAATAAACATTTAATTATTCTAATCTATATAAATAAAAATAATAAAAATTTTAAAATAAGTCTAATAATTTATTATTTACGTTTAACCTTGAGATTCCGCTCACCCGCTAATTCTGCTTTCTGATTGCATTGTTTTTGAAATGGAGAATAGTGATAAAAATGTTTTTATCTCACCGAAAATGAATACCGTGTTATTAAAAAATTAAAAAATGAAGGATTTTCACCAAAAAGATTGGCAGATTTATATAAAGTTAACCTTTTAACAATTTATCGGATTATTAACGGTTATGAAATGCAGCACACTTACATGGGGGTTACTACTGTTTTTCAGGACAATGCTCCATATCATACGTCCAAAACAGTAACGTCATATTCATCTAAGTTCACTATATTTGCTTTATATTTACATTTAGACAGTAGAGGGGTTAAAATCAAAAAAGCTATCTTTTACTCAATTGCCACCTGACAGCCCGGATATCAATGTTATTGAAAAAATTTTCAGTATGCTAAAGTGAAATATCAATAAGCACACCGAAATTGAGGATTTATGTAAACGCATTCGGTTTGTTGTTCAATATGAGATGAAACAAGAATATATCAACACTCTCATCGACAGCATCTTAAAACGCCTGGATCAGGTTGTTCAAAAGAAAGGCGATCACATGGATTATTGAATTTTTTGAACTTTGTAATGTCCTTAATCATTTGGTAACTGAAAAAATTGCATGTAATCTGTATTTTTATTAATAGTTGACGTTATAAATCATGTTAATCATTTTACTCTATTTCCGATTTTGCACTCGTTGATATTTTATACAATTTTTTTACTTACAATATATATGTATATATAATTATAGTTTTTTTCAATTATTATATAGTATTGTATATTTTACAATAGAAGTGACGTTTCTCTTGTACGCTATGTAATTGTTAGAGAGGTTTTAGTTTAATAATCACTTTTTTGCAGTAATTGTTGTGAGGGTTGTAGGATTGTGGAGTAGTTTACATAAAAATATTTGTATATGTATTTAAAAACAAATGAAAAATAAAAATAAAAATATGATAATTTATTGTTACAAAAACATTATTAATTGCTTTAATCTTAACGTTTTATTTGTAATGTGTTTGTATTTTCTTTATCTAAGTTTGCAAAATTATTTTTATTATTATTTTCAGTGAGTAATATAAAAAAAGTTAACAAAAAATTACATTTGTTTATTTAAAGTTACATTCAAGAACATTGTAGGTAAATGTAATTTTTGATTCCTGTTTTTAAAATGTAATTAAATTTAGCCGCTCTTGTTAAAATAAACAAAAACAAACCGAAACCCGTTTTGAAGCAGATGGATTCAAATGATGATTGTCAGTTGTCAACTAAAATTGTCGACGATTTAAGTCAAATTGAAACCGTTAAATTAATGAAAAACGATCTGGCCATAAAAAAGCCAGTTACTAAAGCAGTAAGTATTACATTTGTTAAAATGTATAATACAAATTAAACTAATAATTTTTTACATAAAATTGATTAATTGGATATCTTGATCAAATTTAAAGTAGTGTAAATTAACGGCACAACGTTTTACTTTTATGAATATGTATATTTAGGACTTCAATGCTGTTATGTTTTTTAAGTTTAATAAAGCGGCTGTTACCGGAGTTGTTTGTAGTAAATAAAAATTTGAAAATAATTTAGCAATAAGTGATTTACCATATTTGTAAAAAATAATACAAAATCTAAATAAACAGAATAAAACTAATGTTAGTTAAGCAAGAAATGAGCATAAATTTGTTATTTAAAAAGATTTACTTTGCATTTTTTATTCAAAGAATTATTTTTTTCTTTTTAATGCTGTTTAAATCTATCATTTTATTACTTTTTGTTTTAGCAGATTATATTATTTTTTATTTTTTATTATTTTAAAACTAATTTTTTGTTTAATATTTATGTTGAAAACTGTAATATTTTTAAAATATTTTTAATATTAAAATTTATAATATAGTTACAGCAAACAAACTTATTGTTCTGTTTTTTTTTAAAATTTAAATAATCTACTACTACTACTAATAATAATAATAATAATAATAATAATAATAATTATTATTATTATAAACTACGTTAAATGGAAAATTTGCTCTAGGATTACGGATAACATAGCATACATAAAGGTTGTCGGATGCAAACTAAACTTGAAAAGATAAATGAATTTTTTTGGTTAAATGACCGATTTCTAATAACGATTTACTACTTTAAAATTAAGCTGAGCATGGGTATCTTAATAACAAAGATTTACAAATAAAAACAGAGTAAGACAATTTTGAATTAAATTACACACTACAGTTTAATTATGTAAAATACACAATGATGTGCAACAAGTAAGTGAACAATTGAACAAATACTGTTTAGTATATGTATATCTTTTTGTACACATTAAAAAAAATAAAAGTTTATTAAAAGTTAAAGACATTAGGAATGCAACTGTTTGATTAAATAAATATACGTTTAATATGGAACACAACAAGTTGTAAAATAAAAAAACATTTGTTTATTATAAACACAAAAAAAATCTTTAAAAGTAAGAGATTATTTTTTAATTGGTATAAACTAAGAACTTACCCAGAAAACATTCAAAGACGTTTTATTTCGTAATTAGAAATTTAACTACGCCAGTGTAGGAATTTTTTATTTATAGTATTGAAAACCCTTGTTTATTGTGTTTTAATATTTAAACAGTATTGCAAATTATTTTAAAAAAAATTAGGTTTCGTTACTTAAATATTTGACGTACAACCCTTATTAACAAATTGACATTTAGTAAATCCTTAGACCAGGGTTCACATTCGGTACAGGTGGTGGGACTTGAACTCATGTTCATCTAGATTTGAGTCTAACGCCTTAGTCACATTTGACACTTTGAAATAAGCGTTGGTTACACGAAAAATGCATTTGTTTTTATTGAACGCAGATGACCGAAATTGCACCCAATTATTCAAACAAATTTATTTACGACCAAGAAGGCAATTTGCTGGTTGTTCCAAAAATATTTCCAACTTTGCACGATCCGTCAGACAAATCTTCGAAAAATGTCGAACGGGGATTTGGCTTTTTAAACAACACCATTCCTATCCAATGGAACGTCGTCACTTTGCACAATTACTTGGATGACTACACTCAGGCAAACAGAAATTTGCATTCAAATGTGGTAAGCATTTTGAGTGATCTTTTGTTTTCATTTGGTGTGATGTAGAGCTTATAATTATTCCTATTATTATTACTGTTATTATTATTATTATCATTATTATTATTAGTATTAATATCACTATTATTATTATTATTAGTATTAATATCACTATTATTATTATCATTGTTATTATTATTATTATTATTATTAATATTAGTATATTATTATTATTATTATTATTATTATTATTATACAAAACCCATTTGCTTTAAAAATAAGCATGGGACAATAAGACAACAATTACAGCAAAAACAACAACAACAAAGTTCCGTTGGCATTGAAGATTCTGTAAATCGAAGATTGAGCTTTCTTTCGCTTTCACTCAACCCTGTCATCTGTGTAACTCTGTCATCCAGATACGTGCGATTACTTCTTTGCCGTTGTTTGCTGGAATGGCGTCCTCTTGTATTGTTTCGGTAGCAATATAAAGTTTTTACAGAAGCCAGGTTGTTAACCTTGTGCTCAAACCCTCCTCTTTTATCCAGGCCTGGGACTGGCTTAATTGAATTATTTTTTACTACTTGAACTGTTTTGACAGAAAGCAAGCATCTTTCAGCAGTGAACATTTTAGCGAATCAGAACGTGGGCTTGGGCCAGTGGTGAGAATTGAACTTACGTTCACCAGGTACAAGTCGAGCGATGCACCGTTAGACCAGCCCGGCATAAATAATATTTAATACCAAGCGGTATTTAATGATATGTCTTCAGACAATCGAATTACTACTATAGGAGAAAATGTTTATATATTGGTAGGTTGCATTCTTCATTTCTTACTGTTAAAAACGTTTTCTTAAATTGTGTTAAATTTTTAATCTGAATAAACACTTACATTCCTACATGGTTTAACAATCTACTGTTGTAATCAATTTTTGATTTTTTTTATAGTTAAATTGTCTTTTGCCCAAAAATGACCTAAAATATTTACTTTTTTTAAGACTGTTTGGTTTATCGAGTTTGATCAAGAAGCAGTTTTCCGCTTTAAATTTGTTTAACGCGTATTTCAATCTATTAACAAAAAATTATTAAAATTGTTTTTTACAATTTATTGTTTAAAACTGTTGAAATTGATTGCGCGTTTGTTTTTAATTATTGGTTCACAATTTATTGAATTTTCTATTTACATTATTTTGAAAAAGATTGTAATTGTTTACTAATTAGATTAATAATATTAACAAATATTTTACGACTTAATGTTGTTTACGTGAATGCACAAATGCACTATTATTCTTAAATTTGATTAAATATTTTTGTAAAAATATATTTAACATACAATATGTATTATTGTGTCCAATAATATAAATATACAAATTTATTCATATTGAAACAAAAGGCCCAATAGGGAATTACTCATTATTTGAAAAATTCTTTGACTTACATGAGCTACAGTCTTTTAATTTTGTTTTGACATTAAATAAATAAATGGCAATAATATTTTTAAATCCCTATAATCGTCTATTTAATGTGTTAGTTGATGGATAAAGAAGCGGAACATTTTCAAAAGCATGTGTCACATCCGTCAACAGCGTCGTTTAATGATATGATCCGAATGCAACGAGCCAAAGCGTTGTCGACAAATTTGCCCAATTTAATCGATCACGTCCAATTGGTTCCTGGTGTATCTATTACAGATGGCAATCAATCAAATTGTGGTCCATCCTTAGCGGTGAGTGGAACATTTCTGATTTAGAAAGAATACTACTTATAAGTAGTTTAATTTGTTATTGTAGAAATCGTTAAAAAATTGAATAATTACATTTATATTAACAATTGTTAGGTTATCAACATGTTTTTGATTTTAAAATGTAAAATTTTGTTTGTTCTCTTTTATTTTTATTTATTGTATTGGTTAGTATTCAATATTTAGTAAATGTATATACATTATTATACAAAACCCTTTTGCTTTAAAAATAAGCATGGGGCAATAAGACAACAATTACAGTAAAACAACAACAACAAAGTCTCGTTGGCATTGAAGATTCTGCAAATTGATAACTGATCTTTTTTCGGCTTTCACTCAATCCTGTAATCTGTGTAACTCTGCCATATAGATACGTGCAATCATTTCTTTACCGTTGTTTGCCGAATGGCGTCCTCTTGTAATGTTTTCGTAGCAGTATAAATTTTTTACAGAGGCCAGGTTGCTAACCTTGTGCGCTCAAACCCTCCGTATTTATTCAAGCTTGGGACTGGTTAGAATGAATCTTTTTTGGTCCAAACTAGGCGGAGTTGATGTATATATACAAAAAAAATTTTTGTTGTTAGAATGTTTAATTTTCATCCAAGTTTCTAGATATTTTGCAAATAGAATAATAATGAATAAGCCCAACATTTAACGGATATTTTTGCAATAAATTAGAAATTGTTACATTTGTTGTAAACCTGACAATTGTTTCTGATTATTGTACCGTTAATGTTGCAATTGTCTTGATTGTTCATTGGAACCAATGAGGGTGGTGAATTATTTATTGCAAATCATCTGACAAATGGGATGCTAATGATCCTGAGGATTTGAGTAATGCTTATAAAGTCTCAATTTCCAATGATGGTGATATTCCTGATTTCTCGTCCTCCATGTGGTGCATCTTGGACTAGGTGCCATTAGAAATCTAGACTAATAACAGCAGGGTCCGAGTGCACAGCGGTATAACTGGGCTTCCGCTACGATGGGTGGATGCAAGCATGTATCCACGATACTTAAAAGGTAACCTGAGGTATGCATATACCATATATAGCCGTTAGGCTAAAGGAAATAACCCTAACAAAAAATCAGGCAGCTTTATCAATCTCTGTAGACAATAGCGACGTCACAAAGATGTCGTCTACCAACTAAGAAACTTTGTTACGCTTATCAAGCCATCGAAGTCGATCGTTTGCTATGCCGTATAAATATGGAAAATAATGAAGAGGTAGCCACGTCACTAACCAAAATGAATGAATGAAATCTGACAAATATTTAGTTATTCTAAAATTAAAATGAATACCAAATGTTTTGTTTAAATGTGGACTAATACTTGTAAAAGTAGCAGTTACGTGTACCGTCCTTATTTAGAGTTCTACATTGTATGAGTGTAAAACTGTACAAATGAATACACAGATGGCATTTGTTAGAAAAAATAAATCTATACATCTACAAATGTTTTATGCTAAACATACGTTTTATTGAAAATCGTGAGATGACTAGCAATGCTATTTTGAAATAAGCAATGCTTTTTTATATGTGGTGGTATGTTGCTTGAAAAATCACTCTCATTATGTTAGTAGTTTTTTCACATCTTTAACTATTGTCAATCACACATGTACCTTCAAATCGAGATGCAGTTGGTTTGGGCATTTTTACTGTTTATTTGACAATTTATTATTTGACCAGATGCATATGTCAATTACAGACTGAATAGTCAATCAGAATGAATATAAAATAATAATGTTAATTTCGATCAACTGCATGTTTGTTTCAACCATATTGGGAATTATTAAACAATTTGTAAAATTGTTACTTTTAGGATGAACATTCAAATTCATTGCTCGAATTGGCCAGTTTTGATGTCCTCAATGAAGTTCAACTTATAAATCAAACGTGACAAACAGATTTCGACCCAATAACTAATTATGTCTATATGATTTAGTGAATTGATACAATACGGATAGTTTTAATATAAATTGTGCATTGAAAATAGAAATTTTTTTTGATGAGGGGGGAGATACTTTGGTCTGATAAAATTGAAGTTGTTGTGTGGGTCATGTAGGGTAACACTGTGTACAGCCATTTCAAAAATTAACGCAAAAAATTACAAAGGTATTAAATCGAAATTAATTTGTTATGTCCAATTGTTTTTTCGTAAAAATAAATATTGAGAATTAAAAATAATGTCACGTACTTAATAGTTCCTTTATATATACTTAAAAACATTTATTTAAGAAGGTTGAGTCGACCAAAATGGCATATTTTAAAAGCTACTTCTATATTAACGTAGATAATAAGTTGAAATTATATAATTTTTATAATAATTAGCCTATTATTATTTTGTGTGCTTAATTTCATTAAAAATGAACAATAACTAATCCTTAAAACTGATGTTAAACGAACATTCAAATCTTCCCTGATTATGATGTTATAGTAATTATCAAAATAAATATTTAATTATTCTAATCTATATAAATAAAAATAACAAGAATAATTTTTAAAAAATTTAAAAACAAATCGAATAATTTATTATTTACGTTCGATCTTGAGATTCCATTCATCCACATTTTCTTTTTCTAAATTAAACCTCTCAAGTCGAATAGATTTATTATTCAGTACATTTGACTATTCTAATATCTGCCTCAAACGATTCTATAATTAAACTCAAAGTTGAGATCCACATTAACAAAGCCTAATTACTTATTGTATTGACATATCCAAATGACTGTACAGCAATCTAAACTGAAAAGAAATGTGATTTTAAAAATAACCAACACTCGACTAACTAACGCTACCCGAAAAAAAAAACTTTTTTTAATCATTTTTGCTTTCAGAATTCATTGTTTTGTACATTTAAAGTAAACAAACATATAAACTTATTCTGTCTTTAAAATTTAAGTAATAACAACCAATAAAACGTTAACGTTAACATCGTAGTAGTAGTAGTAGTAGATTATTTTCTAGTTAAATTATTTGTTTGATTCAATTTTTCTGCTTAGAAAAATGGCTCAATGAGATGTCCACATGTGGTTGACTTAATAAAAAAAGTTAAACATTGGTTTTCGGAGTCGATACAATTTGTTAAAAAAATTTAATTTTTAACGAAATTTATTTTTATCCTATTTTTTGCTGCTTAAATAACATTTCTAGGAAGTAAACACTTATTAAAGCCAAAAAAACAGTCTTTGAATGCCGTTGGTGTGATATTAACTGATGCTTACACCATTTGAAGTCTAGCGTTTTACCAGTTCCATTACACCAGCATATAATGCTCATTTGCTTACAGGTATTCATTAACTGCATCTTGTAAATAATGTATGTCGAACGAGCTTATGTCTATTTCTTGATAACTGGAGTAAATTAATGTGTTGTAAAAAAATATTTGTCATAACAGAATTAGTTTTATAATGCCTATGATTTACATGTACAAAGTGGCTCAAGGCACTGTATACAGACAAGAAACTCTTTTTTGCTCATATCCTCCCTACTAAAACTTGTCGTCATTTAAAAAAGTGAAATATGGAAACGAACAGACAAAGTTGATAAAATAGTGGATGTTTTTCATCACCGGTGTCTTAAAAGTATTTTAAAGATTACCTAGTGAGATTACATTTCAAATGATGATATTATGAGAAAAACTGACTCTCATTGCAATTAGATAAAGAAAATTACTTGATCAAATTCTACGTTTACCGTCCGAAAGACCAGCATGAATAGTTTTGGAATGGACGACTGAAAATAGCAAAAGAAAGGTGGGGGTAGACTATGGAAAACTCGATTAAAAACTATTCTGGAAGATCTAATTGAAATGAATGTTTCATGGGGGATCAAACAAAACGTTTGACAAAATGTTCGAATACATGAAAAAATTTTGTTGTCTCATGTTCTTTTTGAATTATTTTATTTTATAATTATTACTTTGAATGTTTTACGAGAAAGATCCTTCAGCAATGGACATATTAGCGAATCCGAACATGTCCACCGAGATTCAAATCAAGCGCGTATCGTTTTGCCACCCCGGATTTGCTGTTGTTTTTTACTGTAAGTGTTATCTTATTGCTCCATGCTTATTTTGCAAGCAAAAGGGTTTTGTAATAAATAATTAAATAAATAAATAAAAGTACAACATGATAGATATTCTACTAACTAAAACAAATTTCTGGATAAAAAGTATATCACTTTTTGCATGTTTATTTCTTTGCAAACATCTTTTAAAATGTAGCCAGTTTACAATTTAAAAAATTAATACCGACTGCGGTAATACGTCTAGATTGAAAAAATTACATTAATGATGTTTAAAAATTGTAACTTTTTACTGGAATTAAAACAGTAAGGAAAAAATAGGATTTAAAAATAATTTTATTTTCAATTTAATACCAAATACTCCAAATTAGTGCACAATTTTTGTATTAAAAAAAAGTTAAACAAATTTAAAAGCAATACAAACAAGCGTATTAAAACGTGCAAAATACATACTGTCATATCAGCAATAAAACTTTTGGTGTCAGAGTGCAAAAAATGTGTTTGTTTTAAACATCAACTAAATTCAAACACAATTGACAAATGCAATAACGTTTCTGTTTATTATTATTATTATTATTATACATAGGTATAATATACAACATTTATTTATTCACATTTGTCTTGATATTTCAAATCAATAAACATCCCCCTTTCTCCTGAAATGGATTGTCCTTTTTGCTGGCAAATCCCGACACAAACGAATCCTTGTCGCGATTTTGTTCCATGTACGAAATCATATCTCGCACGCATACCGAAACCGGTCGGCGATTCAAGTTGCTTTCCTGACGCAGCTGTTCAACCAATTTGCGCTGCTGACTCAATGTTGACATGGCGGAATAGCAGTCGACTAATTGAAGCTACCGAATTGTTTGACGTTGATCAATCTGAAAATTTTACATGTTGCACAATTTTGATTTGTATTTTGGCAATCATGTGAATATTTTATTGGGGGAAGGGGGCTAATAACATTTGTCTATTGAAAATTGACAACTTTTTGTGCCGGGATGGTCTAGCGGTACAGCGCTCGAATTCGGACCTCGGTGGGCATGGGGGTTCGAATTCCACCACCGGTCCACTAAAATGCGGGCCCACGTTCGGCTTCGCTAAAATGTCCACTGCTGAAAGATGTTTCTCGTAAAATATTCAAAGTAGTAAACATAAAAAAAAGCATAAAATAAAAATATTGGAAAATGTGCTTGCCAATAGTTAATACAACAGATAATTACAATATTTCAGCAATGTTTTACATATTTTAAAACTCCGTCCAGAGAAGATTAGAAATGAACCGATCAAACAAGTCCCAATCATAGATGGGCACTAGGCAAAACTGTTTGATGGTTACAATGCTTCAAGATACTTTGTTACAGAATTAGATAGAGAAATGTGATCAGAAACAGCGAGTTCTCATTAAAAAAACAAGAAAAGTTAAAGAATTAGAAGAAGATTTTACATATTTGGCATTAGGATACGTAATTGAAGAATAAACATGAAAATATAAAATGTGGTCAAACGTTCAATTGAAAGATTTTTACCGTAGAGGCACTTAAGAATCCCAACTCGAAAATGGGCAGGCATAGGTTTCGACTCTCACTAATGCTATCAAATACTGATCATTGTCTAGGAGTTAGCAAAAAATATCTTTTTGTCTACTGTATGTTTTCATAAAAACATTCAAAAACACCAAAAATTGAATAAAAAGTGGTATATAAAATATTGTTTTCAGTTATAATTCATAATTTTGCCGGATATACATCGTAGTATGGGCCACAACTGTATAGTAACGTACATTAGATAACAATGGACAATTAGCATTAATTAGATTTACTATAAATAATAAATTTACAGAATCAGTTTTAACCACCCGTAGCTCAGTGATTAAGGCACTGGTTGGACACCAGGACGTAGGTCTGTAGTTTGTGTGTGAGACTTGAAAGGTATGCACTGTACATGATTCCAAATAAGGATGCTGAAATCAAGTGAATTTATTATTTAAAGTGAATTTGACTATTCTATCCCACTCAAAAACCCATTATTAAAATTATTATCGTTACAAACTTTGATTTCTAATTTTGTTTAAATATAATTAAAGAAATTATCAAAAATTGGGCTTTGTGCTCAAATTAGGTCGTATACGTCTTTATTAAACAGACTAGTGGATATATTTTTTTTAATGGCAGTAAGGAAATATTTTTGCTCAGTTTGTATTTTCAAACCAAATATTTTTGGATTTTTATTGTCCGAATGTTTAACGAGAAACAATTATCAGTAAGTAGACATTTTAATAGGAGGTTCGATTATGTAACCTATCACTAAACAGCCACAAGTTTTAATGCCTAAATTATGCAAAAGAAATGCCTTATTGATTAAAAAATAAGCGCACACACAAACTTGATTAAGATTTATCACACATTTCAACCTGTTGAAGTGTAACAAAGGCCCTGCGTTCATCCTCACAATATTTGTAATTAATCTAAAGCTGAAGCCAGGAAAAGCATTTGATGCATGTTTAGCAATTGTTCTTACGGTACTAAAGTGGATTGCATGGTTTGTATAATTGACTCTGTCATTCAATTTCTTTTAACATGCGGTTTAGAAAATGCAGTTGTAATTACGTTTCTTGTACAATAACAAACTGGAAAACGTTTATTCATTAAATTGACTAAAACACAGACATTCATGTCAAACATTTCTCTTTTAATTGATTTACAATATACGTATAGATGAATGGGTTTACAAATGAACAAAGATACAATAACATATAGGCGTCTCTATATATATACGCTAAATTAATCAGAATATGTGCAAGAAACTATGGAAATACAAAAGGAATACAAATGCGTCAATTATTTTCAAAAATTGAATTGGTACAATTTTAACAACTCTAAAAACAATATTCTAATGCCCTATTGTTGGCTATGCACATGTGCTGGAGTAGCACAAGAAACTAGATTGCTGGATTTATAACTCGAATCCTATTGGTAGTCGCTAAACTATTTGCATGTTCAAATATTTGTAATAAAATATTTAGGTTATAAACTCGGTCAAAAAAAAACGAAAATAAGCATTATTATAAATAGAAAACTTAAAAAAACATTTAATAATTTGTGTTACTGTTGAATTAAGTTAGTATTAGATTTAGTTGTTATATTATTATTATTATTATTATTATTATTATTATTATTATTATTATTATTATTATTATTATTACTATTATTATTATTATATTATTATTATTGCTATTAAAGCTATAATATTATTAATGTATTATTATTATTGTTTTATTTATTTTAGATTTAATGTTTAATCGTTTTAAGGAATATATTTCTTACTAAGTGGAAATTCAGCAAAACTAAGCTGGAGCCTTGATTTAATGCTGGCGGTAGGATCTGAACCCACGTTTACTCAGCTTTGAGTTCGGTTTGTGTGCCGCGGTGTCTAACACCATTGACGTTTACAAACAATAATAGATATCCTCAATTGCAAGTTATCTTGAGAAACGTTTTTAATTAACTTTGATGTACAACCCAAGTTCTTTGTCTTTTTAGACAATATTTTACCACATCTTTTTAGGCCATCCGCGTTTCCTTTTTATTGCAAAACTGCTTTATTAGTTAAACCACGTTTCTGACAAATGACACATTTTAAATGTATCTGAATTATTCCAGATACATCTAAATTACATTACAGTGTTTTGTTAACTTATATTAGTTCTTCATTTTCTAACCGTTCCGTAACTTTGTACGCTGTAATAATATTTAAATAGCCTATAGCATTTACATCTAAAACTGCATGAAAATAGAACAAAATTTTATTTAATCAAATAAGTATTATTTTACAAAATAAATAAACAAAAATATTTTACAATATACAAAACTTACCTAAAAAGGAGTGAATAAATGGAGTTTAACCACTAAAGTGAGAATCAAAATAGAATTTGTTTTTAATAAAAGGATAAATGTTTCAATCAATAAACTGGCTGGAACGTTGGTTATTTTAATTTATTAAAAACACTGGAAAAAAGGATACAATTTGATGCTGATTGGTTAATTATAACGAATCAATAAATATCCTTCTAATTTTCCTATCCCCACTACGTTTTCATTGATTAATTTTTTCTAAAAAGTATTTGACAGGATACATTCATCTGATTGGTCCAAAAAATGATTAGGATGGGTGTAGCTAAATCATACCCATTTCGAATACTGATAATTTAAAACAGATACTAGATTTCCTCTTGCCCTAATTTATATTCTTCTAGTGTTTACACAATAAAAGTAAAATGAGCAAAACGGGTTTAAATATTTAGTCAAAAGAGAATAAAATGGTTTGAATGTTATCACTACTATTTTGTACATTCCTCTATAGTATTAAAGCAATAATAATAATAATAATAATAATAATAATAATTTCAAATATTTTATTAAACATAACTTTATAGCAACCGGCCTATATAATTTTCAATTGTTATTGCTTTTAATAATTTTTGTTGTTTATTTAAACCGGCTTATTTCTTAAATGTTTATTACTTTGAATGGTTTACGGGAAACGAATCTTTTAGCAGTGAACATTTTAACGAAACCGAATGTGGGCCCGCATTTCAGTGCCGGTAATGGGATTCGATCCCATGCCCACCGAAATCCAAATCGAGCGCTGTATCGCTAGACCACCCTGGCAGTAGTAATTTCTAACAAATTATTTCAATTTCTGCCAAGGCTTGATAACTATACCTTTAATTATTGGCTATTTTAACTCTACCATAACCAGTCCCAGGTCCGATTAAGAAGGGTAGGGAATTAGAATCCAAGGTTATCAACCTTGTCTTTGTAAAAACAACGTATTATTACAGAATAAGGAAAAGGCTGCCATTTTGACAGACAAAAGCAAAAAAGTGAAAACACGTTTGCCAATGACACGAACTTGAATAAAATTTAAAAAATATTTCAATTTTTAATATACAAAGTTTTCGGTGCTGAAATGCCAACACCACATGGCAGATTCGCATATATTTTTAAAGTCAACAGTTCAAAAAAGATGAATTAAATAATTGTTATTGTACCAACATTTCATAGGTAACATTGTGTCAGTAAGGCAACACTTACCGAAACCAAACAAAGGTCCGCATCTAATGCTGAGGTTGGCACTCAAACCAATGCCCATCCAAGTTTGAGTCCAGCACTGTACTACTAAACTATCTCGGTGCAAATCCAAGTGGTCATCTCATGGAATAACCCTGTTACATCGTGTTCTTTAAATAAAAAGTGTTCGTAATAATAATAATAATAATAATAGTAATAATAATAATAATGGTAATAATAATAGTAATAATAATAATAACAATAATAATAATAATCAATTTAATTACTATCAATTATAACTTTGCTTTTGCTGATCCACCTCTACACTCCAGAGCATGTTTATATATTATAATGCCTATTTAGCATTTACAGTGGTCAACATAAAACTTAATAAAAATGACATGATAATACAAATGGTAAATTTTATATTTAAAATGTTTTTCATTTCACATGCATGTTTTATAAATATTTTGTTTATTTTAAAACATTTTCGTTGCTTAATTTTTTGAAAGCTGGAAAAAATATAAAAATAAGTCACGCTAAAAGTAATTAATAATAAAAAGCCTTTTCGTTGTAGCAATAATAAAAAAGTAGCATTAGCGTCATTAGATGTACAAAAATATTTAACCTACGAATATATCCAAATTAAACTCCATCTTATTCGATCTTACAGATGAACTAAAGCAAAACATTAGTAACCTGGTCTTTAAAAACATCAGAATTTCAACATTCGACGGCTAAGAAGTAAAAGTATGATTTCGATAGCAGGATTAAGTAAAAACCCAAAGAAAGGTCAATCGCCAATATGCAAAATCTTGAATGCCAACATTTTTTACTGCAGTTATATGGAACAAAGTTGTTGCCTCGTAGCTTTTGTTGTTGTTTTGACCAGATTAAATTGCAACATGTAAAAATAACTATAAAAAGGAATAAAGTTGAATTGAATGATGAGTAATTTCAAAATTTTAATTAATTAATCAATAATGATAATTTTACTAATTCTATTTAGAGAAATGCATAAAAAAAGCAAATAAAAAGAAAACGAAATTAATAAAAATCGAATTTGGTAAAAGACAATAGCGAATAAAATCTTCAATAAAACGTTTGTTTGTTTCAATTATTGGTACTTTAAATATTGAACTGGTCAATTACTGTTCTAGTTAAGTGTGGCCAATCGGCTAACACATTTATTTGCGAGAATTACTTGTGGAATGCAGGGCTATCAACAAAGATAGCCTGATAGTTGTTGATTGGGTTTAAGTTTCATATTTGTACGAAGACCTGTAAAATGGTTACTACATCAATTGTTATTTGAGAAATAATAATAATAATTATTATTATTATTACTATTATTATTATTATTATTCATCTAAAAATATGTACTTGTGTAGATGACATTAAAAAAAACTCAGTAATGGAGTTTTTAGTTGAAAAAGTAATTCCTGATTAAAACCTCAATAAACAGCTATTGAGCTATTGAAGTTGTAGTTAATATAGCTTTTAAAATATTGCAAAATGAGATGGTTGTTACTAATTTGCAAAAAATGTAATAGCATTGTTGATGGGAAAGATATTTGACACAGTTCTACACATTCAATATTGTATAACATTTGTATTTTTATATGTTTCTAAATTAAATATAATCCAGTTAATATGTAAATTGTTGCACTTATTGCCATATTTTGATTTCATGTTTCGGCCCTCTTAACATACAAGAAAATGACTCTCCGTTAAAGATAACCTTGTTCAATCTGTAATATATATATATATATATATATATGTACATATATGTATATATATATATATATATATATATATATATTATACAAAATGCTTTTGCATTAAAAACAAGCATGGGGCAGTAAAACAACAATCACAGCGAAACAACAACAACAAAATCTCGTTGGCATTAAAGATTCTGCAAATTGATAACTGATCTTTCTTTCGGCTTTCACTTAACTCTGTCATCTGTGTAACTCTGTCATCCAGATACGTGCAATTACTTTTTTGCCGTTGTTTGCCGAAATGGCGTTTTCTTGATTATTTCCGTAGCAGAATAAATTTTTACACTAGGCCAGGTTGTCAACCTTGTGCGCTCAAACCCTCCTCCTTTATCCAGGCTTGGGACTGGCTAGATTGAATTATTTTCTGATCCAAACTAGACGGAGTTAAAATATTATGTATTAAATAACAAAAAACGTTATTTCAGTAGACCGCAATCAAGAAGTAAAAGTACAATGCTAATGACAAAACTGTATAAAAATAAAAAATCGAACTTAATTTTTAATGTGCGAAATCTTCAATATCAAAATATTAACATACATTTACATAGAAAATGATAAGGCATTATAGTAGTTTTTACAAGCCTAGCAAACGCAAATAAACATACATTCTTTCCTCTTCCATTATTTCTGCATCCATTTTGGTTTCCTGTTGCTTTCCCCCGTATTTTGATCGTGTACTTTAAAAATAACCATTTTCTTGTGTCATTATCCGTTATTTCCGGATAACCGATACTAACATAGATATCCTATATAGTATGGTTTGGTTATATTTAACATGGGGTTTTTAAGGGATTATATGTTTTTAGAAATGTTATATTAGTATTGTCAGATTCACTTGAATAATAAATTTACTAGGTTTTCCAGTCAACCAGGAGCACTGTACAGCTGCTTCATCCTTATTTGGAATCATCAGCAGCGCATACCTTTCAAGTTTTACACACACATGAACTTGAACCCGTAGCTCAGTGGTTTAAGGCGCTGGCCTAACACCTGTAAATTTATTATTTATAGTGAATCTGACAATACTAATATAACATTTCTAACACAGATAATCGAGTAGTAAAAATCACGCAATCTACCCAAGTGACGCCGCTTGGCCCACGATGTTATTAGAAATCGAGCTGAATGACGCCAACTCCAAAAGGGCTTTACAAAAATTATTCATGGACATTTAAAAATTTACTTAGCATGCAATTGAAGTTTGAATGTTTTATTATCCAGCTCAAAATTCCTACTCAATAAAATTAAATTTTAGAAGTTTATATTACTTTTTTTTTAAAAAAGTAGACTATTTTCCACGACCTGTGGTAATACAATTTTCTTTTTGTTCTAGTCATTCTTCATGGGATCAATTTATGCATCCCTTTTTATATTTATTCAAAAGCAGACGTTAACAAAACATTTAATTGTTGATTAAATTTATTAATAAGAGGTTTAGCAAACAAGTTGAATAGAAGAAACGTTTTTAAATACCTAATTTTATGTTTTCTTGAATATTTGGGTAAAAGAAAAACATTTTTGAAAATAAAAAACATTTAGAAATTAAGATAAAAAATATAATGGGAAGGGGATTGAAGAATTAACTAGAAAAGGTAAGTAAATTATATTAATAGAAAAAGAAACAAAAATAAATAAGTATAACAAAATTTGCATTACAATGCTAAAACAATGTAAAACCAAAAAATACAATAACGCCCTACTTAACATGCAGTCTGACGCTCCCTTCTTTAGGGAGTTTTATTTGTACATTTTTTAACACTTGATAATTTATTAAAATAGTTATTTAAAATTCGAAAACAGATATGCTAATATTTATAATTTGGTTTTAGAAAATTGTATACGAGTAAGTTAGAATTGCTAATGAATCCGAATTAACAAAATATTTTTTTGTTTTTTTTTTATAATTAAAACAAATTTAACACTTTAAACAAATACATTTTATGGTAATTTATAAAAATACGTTGTCATAATAAAATACGCTAGCTTTATGCGTACTCAAACTTTAATTAATTCGACTTTAAAACATTAAATTAGTTGAACTTTCTATAATATTATTTAATAAAAAATTATTACTATTTAATTATTCAAAAAAAAACAATTTAGCGATAATTTAACATAAGTTCACATCATAAATCTAATTAGTCAATATAACTCCATTTTAAGAATACTTAGATGTATTTTTTTAAATAATGTGTTTTTTTAAAACAACATGCAAAAACATTAAATAATTTAAATGCTAGGTTATTTTTTATCCAGTCCCATTGTTTTACATTTTAATTTATTACCACGCATTTGTGCTAATTTTAACAAAGATAAAAGTTGCCATTTAATCTTTAATCAATACAAAAAAACGGAATAAATGCACATTTAATTATGAAAACCTATAAAATAAAAATGTATAACGTGTACAAAATGTTGCAAATAAACATTTCTTAGATTACCAACATGTAGATTTATCATATATACGGTAAGTAGTTAATCTGAATCAATCTAGTCTTTTAAATTGATTTTTAAAATATGCTATTGTATATTTTTAAAATAACAATTTTTTACATATTATAAAGATTTAATTAATAAGCTACATTTAAAAAAAATTGTATGATGTCAATACATCCGCTCGTAATGCAATATCTAAACTTTAATTATTTCCAGTTAAAGATT
This sequence comes from Cardicola forsteri, assembly GCA_025895645.1. Classification (NCBI taxonomy): domain Eukaryota; kingdom Metazoa; phylum Platyhelminthes; class Trematoda; order Strigeidida; family Aporocotylidae; genus Cardicola; species Cardicola forsteri. Next base: position 644,525 of record JAKXYG010001417.1, on the reverse strand, counting down.
TTTTAATATTAGAATATGAATTTTATTAAAAAAATAATTAATAAAAATGTATTTTAATTTATATATATATATATATATATATATATATATATATATATATATACTAAAATGCTATATGTTTGTGACTGACGAGAATATACGAAATATATATAGTTTGTGACTGACGAGAATATACGAAATGAATTCATCTCACAGTTTACGTCTTCTTATATTTTTATTTGGAAAAAAAATATTTTAATTTTATTGTCTTTTATTTTTTAATAAAATAAACGCTTACAAATTTACATTATATTTTTAAATAGTTTATAATTATACTATTTTTAAAATAATTTAATGTAAAAAAATAAAACAAAAATTTTTCTAAAAAAACTGTAAAAAATATTAAGTAAGTTTAACACCATTTCAATTTTAATTTTACGTTGAATTTGGTACATTTACCTCCTTTTTGTTCAGTTTATACGTATATTTAGTAAAAGATAATTGTCGTTATTTGGACCCAGCCGAATATAAAAAATTCAAATTTTTTATATAGGTGGTGTACATGTTTATATTGGTAAAATATTATTTAAAGTATTTATTAATAAGTGTTAAACATGTATAAAACAGCTAAAAAATGTTAAATATTTTAAAATATCATAGTAGGTCAATAAGGATTCAATTGTTTCATCATTTTGTTGTTCAAAAACTAAAAGTAAATTTATGAAAACATTTTTAAAAATAAACAATAAAAGTTTTAAAAACGTATAATATATTTTTGTATATATAAAGTTGGTGAGTTTGGCTTCAAAATCCGCTATAATAAATGTTTTATTTACTTGTATACAAGGATTGAAATTACAAAGGTTTACTAAAAAAGTATAAAAATTGTGTTTTTTCAAAATAAAAAATGTGTGTTTTTACAAATTTTAGACTTAACATTACAAAATTATCTTTGATGTAGATGTTACCAGCAATCACAAATCTTTTGTAAACAAATTGTTTACTAATCTTGTGTACGCAATTATTATGCAAACAAACGTTTGTAGTTACAAAAATACATACTTAGAACAAATGTTTAAAAAAATTGTTGTAGTTATTATTTTAATAAAATACCTCAGAGCATTAAAAATATTAACAATAATAATTTAATAATACAGTGTAAATTTTAAAATTGGTTATTTGTTTTTTAGTATAATCTGTAATTCACTGACTCGTTTAGACTGCAAAAACTTAAATAAACAAAATCAGACCTTTATACATTCACCTTCCTGGAGTTAAAATGTATATGTTACCAATTTAAACATATTTTTAACGTTAACTTAACTGTTTGTAAATGATTAGATAAAGGAGAAGGGTTTGAGCGCAAGGATAGCAACCTGGTCTCTGTAAAAATTTTACACTGTTATGAAAACAATAAGAGGACGCCATTCCGGCAAAACAACTGCAAAAAAGTGATCACACGTATCTGGATGACAGAGTTACACAGATGACATGATTGAATAAAAGCCGAAAGTACGCTCAATCGTTGATTTGCAGAATTTTCAATGCTAACAAGACTTTGTTGTTGTTTTGTTGCAATTGTTATCTTGTTGTCCCATGTTTATTTTTAAAGCAAAATAGCTTTGTATAATGTATATATATATATATATATATATATATAATCATATGAATACGTTGGTTAGATTCTATTTCAAGTAAGTTAAATAAATAATAAAATAACGTGGCTTAATTTGCTGGAATAATAAAATTTGTTACGTTTACTTTATAATTTAATATATTTTTTAATAATTGTTTTACAAATTATTTGTTTATTTTTAAGTTGTAATAAATGGTAATATTATGTTTGATAGCTAGAATAAATAGTAGTAAATTAGTATCTACGGCATGTACTAGTAGGTGTTAGATATATTTCAAATAAAAAAAGAATTAATTGCCTTAAAATATTATAATAAGTTAATTATTTTGTTTGGTTTTGTTAATTCTTGTATTTTATTTAAAATATTGCATTTAAAATATTTTTTATGATTATAAAAATGACAAAATTTACCAAGTTTATTTAGAACTAAAATGATTGTCTTATTATTTTAAGTTAGAAGCTTTCAATACATTTTTTTGCATAATAATGAAAGTTTAGATTAATTTTATATAAATTTATTTAGCTTTTACGTAAAAAACAATAAATTAAAAAACATTATTTACAACCCCTAAACTAATTAATGTTGAAAACGTAGTTAATAAACTACAACATTTGTAGCAGTTACATAGCATACAATAAAAATGTTACTTTAATTATAAAACGTACAATATTATGTGATAATTACAGTACAAATATACTTTTATAGATATATATTGTAACTAATAAAAAATTACATAAAACATTAACTGATTTATAATGTAAGATTGAGTAAAATTACCAACATAAAATATAACTTCTAATGTATTTTAAAATGCAAAACATATCTAATTTTTTAGGGTTAATAAATTGTTTTATGTATAAATGAGATGGCTCGTGATTGTAAACATTTGGCTTAGGTGTTTTGGTATGCTTTTAGTTGAAATATTAATATAGCTTTATGTAATCTAAACTTTAACAAACAAATGATTTAGACATATATATTTTTGATTTAATTATGCTTATACATGTTAGGTTTTATTATGAAAAAAATAAAATAAAACAACATTAGTGTTAGAACTATTAAATAGCGATTTTCAAAAATATAATTATTTTTATTTTAGCTCGTGTTATGGTTACATTAAGTTTTTTATCTAAACAAAATAAATTTAAATATAAATACAATTAATTTTGTAAAATTACAATACAAATTATTATTTTTATAAACAATTGTAACCCTGGCATAGGTAAAATACATTTTAGCATAACAATATTGATACATTTTACTAGAAAAAAATCACTATTTAAATTGCTTAATATAATTTTTAATTTAAAGGTTATCTAACATTTTTGATAAAATTAATTTAATATTTGTTGCTTATATATATTGTTCTAATTTTAAAATTTAAAGTTTGTACAAAAATGTTTATATACAGCAACTTATTATTAAGTCAGTGTTTTATTAGCTACAATTAAAAGTAATTAGAGTTAAAAACAATTTTATTTTATTATTACAAGACATAATTTTAATGTTTTTCTTTTATAACAAAAAATTAACTAAACTTTCTGTGATATTATATTTTCTTCTCCCAAGTATCAAATAACTAAATGTTAATAATATTTTATAATTTAATAAAATAATGTATTTTATTGTTTTTAAGTAAAATAATAATTTTTTAACAAACAAAAAATAAATGTTTAACATCTTTAAAACAGGTTACAGGTTACAGGTTGGTTCACGAGTTGAGTAGGAGACAATTTCCTTTTGATCCTCGGTTCAAATTTATCGATAACATCGTATTAAGAAAAAGGAAAAATAAAATGAAAATAAAATAATTTCTCCAATGAGACTATATTATTATCACGTAAAATTACCTAGGGCGTAACTATCATAGGCAGCCTTAAAAGCCAATACCGATTTAGCGTTAACTACCTTTGAGGGTAGACTGTTCCAAGCATTGATAACTCTCTGAGAGAAATGATGGAGTCTTAGCTTAGAGTAAACTCTAGATTTACTTAATTTAAGATAGTGCCCTCTGCGAGTTTGACTTTAGTGAAAAGAAAGATGGGTGGGGACTTGAAGTTAAATACTGATATACCAAATGAGATCACCCCGAAGTCGCCTATCACTTAGGGGAAAAGTTTTAACGAGAGGAGCCTATCTTGATACGGTAAACCCCTTAGAGACCTAGGTAATTTGGAGATTTCCTTTTGGACTTTTTGAAGCTTATGAGAGTTGGCCTTTAAGATAGGAGCGGTGACCTGTGCACAATATTCTTAATGGGGCCTGATGTAAAGCATGTAAAGTAACCGAACAGACCTTGGGGAGAGGCAGCCTAAATTTCTTTTAAAGAATTTGATTAGTCGATAACAAGTTTGGGTAGCTTTAGAATGTTGGCCCGTGAACTTGAGTGCAGAGTCAAACACCACTCCTAGATCTTTTATAGAAGTAACCAAGTCTATTGATTGAGTACCGAGGTTGGGCATTGCGAATGCATTTCTGGTTGTTTTACCAAAGAACATATGCTTGCATTTGGCTAAATTTAAGGGGAGAGAGTTTGTCATAGCCCAGTTATAGATGTTATTGATATCAACCTGGAGTTGAACTGGGTTAGCCCCCAGATCTTAACATCGTCAGCATACAACAGGATGTTAGAATGGATGACATCAGGTAAATCGTTAATAAACAGAATAAACAATAGAGGTCCTAATACCGACCCTTGTGGCACTCCCGAACTGATTTGGCTAGGAAGAGATAAATCGGAGCCTATTCGAACCCTAAAGGAGCGGTTGGAGAGAAAGTCGGAGATCCAATCCAGGATAGAGCCAATGATACCTACCGATTCCAACTTGGCTAAAAGTAGGCCATGTGGTACTTTGTCAAATGCCTTAGCAAAGTCAAAGTATATAGCATCAACTGAGAGGCCAGAGTCTAATATTTTCGTGATGCTTTCAGTATATGTAATTAAGTTAGTAAGGCAAGACCTCCAAGGATAGAACCCATGTTGGGCTGGATTGATAATTTTATATTTGGTTATGAAATCTAACAGATGAGCCCTTATTAATCTTTCCATAACTTTACTAGGGGTAGAGAGAATGCTAATGGGTCTATAGCTTTCGGCCAGAAATCTGGATCCTGATTTAAAAATCGGCCTTATAAATGCAGACTTCCAGATAGCCGGAACTCGGCCAACAATAGAGGAGAGGTTGAAAATATAGGTTAGATGAGGAGCTATTACCTCTGCACATTCTTTTAGAACTTCTGGGGTACACCCCGTTAGCACCGCATGAGGTTGACTTAAGCCCTCGAAGCTGACAGAGAACTGAATGCACAATGGGGAGAGAGGGGGCCTATAGTGAAGGCTGAACTCGGATAAGGTAGAGGAGCAGAGTCTGAATGCTGAAATACCGACTTAAAATAATCTCTGAAGTTGTTGCAGACTACAGGCCTAGAGAGTAGTAAACCGATGTCGTTTTTTAGACAAGGTTGGGTATCCCCTAGAGTACGCTTATCCTTGATAAATTTAAATAAAGCATTCATATTATCCTTTGCTTTGAGTAGAAGTTTATGCATCGTAGTATCCTTGTGCAGCTTAATTTGACCTGAGCATTGATTCCTAAAGGAAATATATTTATAATAGAAGCATAGGAGCCTGGTAGATTTCCATAAATAGTACATTCTATTCCTTTTCTGGATAAGGTGTACAATCTTCCTAGGGAGCTTAGGGTTGGTGTGAGTAGGGATACGGTGAGGGACAAACTTATCGATGCCTTCTTTAATTAATTTAATGAAATGGGAGTTAGCTTGCTCTAAGTCTTTCTCATACAGGGGACCCCAATCAGCCTTCGCAAGAAAATCTCGCAATTTGCCAAAATCAGTTTTCCTAAAATCAGGAATTGGTGTTAAATTTACACCTTTAGAACTAGAACTATTTAAGGGAAGGTTTACTTCAAAAGACAGAACAATATGGTCACTTTTCCCAAGAGGGGGAAGATACGATATAGAGTCAATGTGGGAAGGTTCATTAGTGAAAACTAGGTCGAGGCAGGAGGGGGAGGAGCCAAGTCTATATCTAGTTGGGGATAGAACATGCTGAGTGAGAGCATGCTTAAGACTTAGGTTTAAAATTTTGGCGTCAAGTGAATTAGCCCCAGAGAGAGAACTCCAATTAAGAGAGGGGCAATTAAAATCTCCCAGTAGTATGCGATGTTTGTAAGGAAGGGAAAGAGCTTGTTTAAACTCAGATACAAAGACGTCGTTCGATGAATTAGGTAATGAAGGAGGCCTATAAAAAAGAGAGCAGAGGGTATGCGAGCCTAATGCCAGATGGATGGAATCGTGTTTCCGCAGGGCTGAGCATTGCTGTACAGATACTATAGCATAAGGAAGGTCTTCTCGAATGTAGAATAGACAGCCCCCGCATTTACCTTTACACGAGTCTTGCCTTGCAATTCTGTATCTAACTAAGAGTATCTCGCTGTCTAGTACGTCTTCAGAGAGCCAAGTTTCTGTGATTCCTATGATGTGGGGGAGGACTCCCTTTACTAGATGTTGTAGCTCCGCTAATTTGTTGAATAAACTTAGGGCATTAGTATAATAAATCACTATAGAGGAGATGGGAGCAGAGGCGTAAGTTGTCTGAGTCGATGAAGGATAGGGACTTGAGAATGACTTCGGGGTGGAACCTGAAAATTTGGTATATCATTGTTGTCAACCCTAAGAGGTGTGAGTCGTACAATAGGGATTCTATTGTCTAAAGGGATGGCAGTCCTAGACAAAGTTTGGGATCGATCACTCCATGGGAGGTCCTTTAGAAGGCGAACTCCTGGAAATTTAGAGCGAGTATTTGCCCAACCCTGCAAAATGTCTTCCTTTATGAGAGAAGAGTTAAAGATTACTAAGATGGGAGGGGCAGAGTGAGGGCGCTTACAGGTGAGTTTACATAACTTAAACTCGATATCCCTAGAGGAACAAGAAGAAATAATGTCGGATACTATTTCTTTGTAGTTAATAACACTACCTTTGATGCCTTTAATAATAATATTACAATCACGTTTTAAGTCCTCAATGTGTTGCTTGGTAGCAGCTAGAATTTCTTCCTGGGAAAGTCTTATAACAGATTTAGCTGCTAAAGAGGAAGGACTACTGTTAGAGATATGAGCTTTGAGAGTGTTAATTTCAGACAAGACATTGTTAGAAAGGAGGGAGATGGAAGAGTTTAAAGCTTCCGTTTTGGTTAGGGAGTTAGAGAGATTACAAACCATATCTGCCAAGGAACAGGATACTTTATCGAGTTTAGAGTCTAAATCTTGTATCTTGGACAGATAGGAGTTTGAGTCTGCCAGTGTTTCTAGAATTACATCCAGCTTGTTATCGTTGACAGGAGGCAATTGCTGTAGTTCAATTTCACATCTGCAGTCCATGCATTTATAGTCTATCGGACTATTAGCGAGCTGCGAATAGTGTTCGGAGGATAATCCCGAGCACGATTCGTGAAACCATTTACCGCAAAGTGCACAAAAAATGCCAACTTTCACAACCTTCTTGCAGCGTTGTAGGCCACAATTGGACGAGTTGGAGAAAGTCATATCTAGAATAACACTGCGAAAAATAGATGTATAATTAATCAAAAAAAAAGAAAAATATCACTAGATGAAGGCTAGTGATAATCGTTTAAAGACAAATAAGTGCTTGTGTTACCACACTTTGCACAAGCTGCACACAACAACTCTTGCACACCAAAAACAGATACCAAAAATACACAGATGTTATATACATTATATATATATAACTAAAATAAATACAACTAAAACAAATACACCAAAAACGCAAAAACAAAAATTTAGCAGTAACGTAACACTGAGCACAATACAATTAGCAAGCTACTTTTGACCCGTAACGTCACGCAAGCGTATCGCACAGATTCAAAATATTATTAAAAGCATTATTATAACAACATTATTATAATTTTTAAATCGTTTTAACAAGATATACTGTATTTCTAATTTTAATTCGTATGCAAATATTAATTTTTGACTTAAATTTAACAACAAATGAATATTTTAAAGTAAAAATTAAAGCAACGTTTTCGAAATAACTGGAATGATCCTTCTGTTGAACGTACGAACTGTTGAGTTGGGAGAGCGACTGTGAATCACTTGCTTGTGTTGTCTGAAGATTAGTAGAATTGTAAAAATATCTTCTAATCTTCAGTAATTTGTTATCTTGACAATACCAAAGTTTAACTAATTTAAAATAAGAGAACTCTCAATTAGTCAGTAATGTTACAAGTTCCCAGTGAGTCGGGAAGTGATAAAGAACACAAGTCGGAGTGTCACGTGTGTATTTAAACGGAAGCTGTACAAAAAGTAATTCAAACATGCGCCATTCTTAAACAAAACAATCCATTTAAACAAATATATTACAATTAATCTTCTGTTGTCTTTTTTAACGGTGGTATTTGTCCTCGGGGTATATCTGTAATTATAAAGAACAACAACGATATATTAGTACATTATTGCGTTATTAAAATAGCAATCGGTTTTTGTTACTACAGGAATATTTATGTATAAACTTACATTAAAAATTGTTTATTTAATATTTAAATATTAAAAAATAATTAATTAATTATTTTTTTAATTTAATTTTTTTTATGAGATAATTACAACGTAAAGTTTGTGGTTGTAGAAACGTAAACTTAAGGTATTAAAATGTATTTTGAATAATGATTTTAAGCATATTAATTAAAAATTTATTAATTATTATTAAAAAGGTGTAAATTCCGTTTATTTATTGCGTCTATATAAGCGTTGTTATTACAACTTGCTTGGCATTTTTAAATAAATATAGATCAATTAGTAAATACTTAGCATTATTTTGAATTCTTAGTAGTTATTTTTTACAGCAAAACATTAAAAGATAACAAATTAATATAAATTAAACGTTTTTAAAATTTTAACACTAATTTATTTACTAATTGTATAGTTTTACATTGAATTTATCTACAACCGGACCTAAAATCAAGCTTTGTTATCACTATTTTCTCAGATAGTCCGGAATTTATTACAAATAAACATTAAAATATTTATTAATAAATAAAATGTTTTGTTTACTTATTTTAATATAAATTTAATTTTATCTTGTTGTAATATAAACATAGTAAAATTTATTTTACTATAATTAAAGAAGAAAAAATGCTAAAAAATAACATTAAGCAATTATTTAATAAAATTAAATTATAAATAAATAAACAATTATAAATTTTAATTATTTAAAAAAAATAAACATTTGTTTTGCATGTACCAAAATTGTTTGATTGTTCTGATCTATTTGTGAGTTGTGTCCTTGGAATCATTTTATGTAATCATTGTAATTTGCACATGTTCTTTCGTGTTAACTAAATTTAAAATGTAATTACAATATTTAGGTTTTAATTTATCTTTATAATTATATTTTGATTAGTGTATTACATTTTTAAAAACTTTTATTTATTTATTTTTATATTTAATTATAATCTGTTTATGTTTATATTGATAAAAAACAAAATATGTTAATGTTGTAGACAATTTAAAAAATTAGAATAAAACTAAAAATTAAAAGCATATTGAATATTGAAAGTTAATATATTTGCTTTGTAAGTTAATTAGTTTAATGTGTTTTATAATGCCTTTGGAAATACAGTTCATTATAATTTTGATTATTTGAAATATTTTAATTTCACTAATTTAATATATTGAATTTTTTATTATAAATGTACTAAATTAGTTTGCAAGTTTTTTATGATTTGAGTAAATCAGAGACCTGTTCGTACTTGATTCTTATCAAATTTTGGGAGATGGGAAAATGAACAGGATAGTACACGAGGTATGTAGGAAAATGAAATGTTTCTTTTTATTCTTGGTTTTTAATATATCTGAAAGTACTGATATATTCTTTGGAAACATGGGTCAAAACAATAAAAATACAAACAGTTCAGTAATTGGACGAGAAAAACAATTAAAATTAGGAAGTAGACTTATTATTATTTGATTTAAATGAATAAAGGGTTGGGGCCTGAACAATATATTTTGGAAGTTTATTCCAATCATAGATAACCCTGTGGATGAAGTGGATCAATCTAAGAAGGGTTAAGGTTTTAGGTTTATTGAGTTTATGCTCATGAGCTCTCAGACGACCATGCGCAATGTCAAAATAATGAATCATCCGTTTAATTTTTAATAGTTGGTAAACTAAAACTAAATTGCTTCGGAGTCGCCTGTTATTTAACGGAAATAATTTAAGAATTTTTAATTTATCATAATATGGTTTACGTTTTAAACTACTAGGAAGTTTTGTTAAAACCCTTTACCCTTTATCAAAGGCTTTTGAAAAATCGAAATAAATCACCTCAACAGATGGACAAAACTCAAGTGACTTAGTAAGGCTATTTGTGAAAGCTAACAAATTTGAGGGGCACGATCTCTGTAGGAAAATTCTATATTGAGCAGGGTTAATGATATTACTGGCCTGTACATAAAAGAGTAACATTTTTTAAATGGTAAATCTTTTATAAATGAGATAAAAGATTACAGAAATATGGTGTAGAGATTAAATTAATAGTTGGAAAGAGTAAGTAAAAACTAAATATAACAAGGTTTATATTACAATGCAGTAGTACTGAAATAATTTTTAAAATACAAAAAGAAATTAAAGATAACGCTTTATTCAACGTGTAGCATGATGCACGCTTCACGTGATAATATCGTTTTAACACTAATATTTACGGCTTGTTTATGTTTGTTATAAACTTGAACATTTAATAATATTTTATATATATTTTAGTTTTTTTAATATTTATATTATATAATTTTTGTATAAAGCTACTTTGTTAATCTTCATGTTTAATTATTTTACCATTTTCACATAAACGTTTCAGTGTAAGAATTTATGCTTAATTTAAATAATTTTCTTTAATTTAAGATTTAAATACTTAGTAATTATTATTTAATTTTGAATACTGTAGTCTGTATATGCACTGTTGTTTATTAAAATATTTATATTATATATAATTAAAAATTTTTAGAAGTCTTTTATTTCTAATTTATAAATATGCGTGTATTATCAATCCAAAGTCATGTAGTCCATGGCTATGTCGGTAATCGGAGTGCTGTCCCGGCGCTTCAGGTTAGTTTACATATATAAATAATTTTTTTAAAGTTCCTTGGTGTGGAAGTTGATTATATTAATTCGGTTCAATTCACAAACCACACAGGTTTTTTTAGAGTTTAGTTTAATAAATATTTTATTATAGGATATTCTTCGGTAAAAGGTCAAGTACTAAACACACATGATCTTGCAGAATTATACGCTGGGTTAAAAGAAAATGCATTGAATCATTATACTCATGTTATTACTGGTATTGTAATGGCGTATTTTTAAATTGTTTTTTTTTAGGATATGTAAGTTCCGTCAGTTTTTTGGAAACACTTGCTGACATAATAAGTGATATGAAATCAATTAATCCAAATCTTAAATACTGTAAGTATTCAGATTATTTGGTTGTTGTTTATTTTAATGTTTAGATTGTGATCCTGTTATGGGAGATAGTGGAAAACTTGTAAGTAGCTATTATAAGTAAAATCTATTGTAATGTTTATATATATATATATATATATATATATATATATATATATATATATATATATATATATATATATATATATACATATATATTTAGTATGTGTCACAAGAATTAATTAAAATTTATAAAGAAAAAATTTTGCCGCTTGCAGATATTATTTTTCCAAATGAATTTGAGGCTGAGTTAGCAATTTTAATTCTTTTTATATTTTAATATTTCATAAAGTTTTATATGTATATATAACAAATTTTACTAAATATATTATATATTCTATGATTTATTTTAATTTTATTATAACTGGTAATTTTGGTATTGTTTAATTTTTTATAGTCCTTAACTTAGGACAACTTATATGATATTATTTGTATGAAAAATTGACGTAATTTTAGATTGATGTGAAACTTTATTTAAAAAGCATTGTGTTTGCAGGTTAATTTCTGGATGCAAAATTACAGATGAAGTTTCCGCGTTGAAATGTATTGATTTATTACACAGTACATATCAATTGCCAAGAGTTATTATAACTAGTACCGAATTATGTTTGAACACAAGAAGTGATGTTATCCTTGGTTATGCTAGTTGTTCAGGTAGATTTAATTAAAAATTGTTGTTGAAACATTTAGTTGACAACTTATGTGTTTACAGTTTAAAAAAAAAATAATTGACACATTGTGTATTATTTATTAAGTCTATTTTAATATTTTCTGATACAGTTCAATATATATAAAATTTTGACCTGGTTGATTTATTTTTACTAAAAATGAGAATGGATGTTGTATTTTACAGTCAGTTTTTTATTAAATAAATTACTTAAATTACTCAACCCTATCAAACACAAGCGATGGAGACTTCCAATCAACTCTATATATAATCCCCAATCTCCCATATTTAGTTTTGACAGAGACCCACTCGCACGAAGAAATTTGTTTAGCATGTCATCATCTGAAAAATAGGAAGGATACAGGAGTAGATGGCATACCAATAGAAGCTTTTAAGTATGATGGGATAAGTATTATACAAGATTTATACTCCTTGGTAAGCTCTATTTGGAAAGAACAGAAAATACCGGAAGCATGGTCACAAATTATTATAATCCCAATCCATAAGAAAGGAGACAACAGACCCCGCTACTTATAGAGAAATCAGCTTACTTTACAGGGCTTCAAAAATGTTGGTAAATATTATTTTATGAAGGATCCTTGGTGAACGGGAGAATCGTACACCAGCAAACCAGTTTGGATTTCATCCTGGGATTGGATGCATTTATCAGATCCACACTGTTTGTAGAATGTTAGAACTGCGATTGAAATACCAACAGTCTACATACTGTGTATTTATAGATTATTTAGCCGCCTTTGATTCTGTTGATCTTTAATATGCAGACGATGCGGTTCTTATGACGGAATTCGAAGATTTTCAAAATGCGGTTCGACTTACTTAAAAAGCCTCAGAGAAATACGGTTTATATCTTAATACTAAAAACAGTAGTTTTAGCGAATGTTCCCTTTAGAAATCCAATCACTGTTAATGGTAACCCACTCCCAGTGGTTGATGAATTTACGTACTTAGGCTTGGCCATAGATAACAAAGGATCCAGCTCTTCAGAGATTCCTTGTCGTATCCGCCTCTCTACTGTAGCCTTTGGGCGTTTAAGTAAGCTTATATGGAATCAAAGTAATATTTTAATTAAAACCAAGATTATAATATATGAGAGTTTAGTACGTTCTATTCTTCATCCAAGTGGATATACACAAGCTTGTCTATTTTGAGTAAAGCTGTTTAAGATCCATATGGTTTCGCCTGCTGTCTTCTATTTAACGCAACCATTTAATAACTAATAAAATATTTCAACCATTTCCAGATATTTGTAAGTCATTTAACATTCATTGGCCATGTGTCCCTAACACAATAAGAGAGACGATTAAAATGGACTGGCCATGTTTTACGTAGATCACCCACTCAGTCAGTCAGAAAAGCTATGGAAGCTCATCCATTTCCCGGATGGAAAAGAAGGCCAGGCGGTCAACTGAAAATTTGGACGGACATTGTAGCACGCGAACTCAGTCCTTTTATTTATGCTAAGCCCTCTCGTCCAAATGAATTACTTAATTGGGCGTCTGTTTGCTTACCGTTTGCAGCTAATAGAGATCACTGGAGGGGTTTAACTAGGGATGTACTTAACATTTAAAGTCGGCACACCTCAAGTGTCGGTCATTAAGTGCACATTGCAAAAGTTGATGTTTTTACATACTTTGGTATTTAGACTACCCTGGGTGATGATAACCGGTGGGGGGTGTTTATCCCCAATGATGTTGATGATGATGATTAATTAAAATTGTTAAAACCGATTCTTTTGCAGCATTACTACAATTTTATTAAATTATTTATTTAAAAATGTTAAGCAAATGTTTATTTCGAAGTTATTTTTTAATAAATTTTAGATTCATCTCGACACAGTGTTTTGCGATTAATCATTCCTCGATTTGATATGCATTTTACGGGAACAGGTGATCTTTTTGCAGCAATGACATTGGCTAGAGTGGAAGAATTGGTACAAGATGAACGAGGCAGTTTTAGGCCTAAACATTCGTTTAAAGTATGCCATTTTTAAAATACAGCTATACTAATTATAAAGCACTGTGCTTATACGCATTTTAAGATTGAAAAATGGTTTTGCCTATAAACAAATGTAGACATGTATGTTTATATTGTTTTAGGGAAGCTAACGATTCTGAGGATTTGAGTAATGCTTATAAAGTCTTAATTTCCAATGATGATAACATTCCTGACTGTTCCTACTCTAGGTGCCAACAGGCATCTAGACTAATAACAGGAATCGAGTGCGCAGCGGCATAACTGGGCTTGCTCCACGGCGGGTGGGTGCGAACATACACCCAGGATACTTAAAAGGTATATTAAGGTATACGTATACTATATGTAGCCGTTAGGATGAAGGAGATAAGCCTAACAAAAATCAAACTACCTGGTCAATCTTTACGAACTGTGATGCCGTCTGCCAGCTAATAAACTTTGTTATTCCTTTACTCTTGTTACGTTATCGAAGTCGATTGTTTAATGCGCCGTGTAAATAATGAAGAGTCATGGCAGTGACATATCACTAGCTACAATGAAAAAAAGAGAATTAATTTGTTTCAAAGTGGGTATTAAAATTTAATTTAAATACAAAATGGCAATTGCGTAGAAATGTTTTTTTTCGTGAAAAGTAAAAAAATTTTTTGAGCTAATTGCTGTACATTGCAAGTAATTACTTGAAAAATATTTTCCTATATACCGTTTATTATTTAATTTGGTTAAATAAAATAATTGATTTTTTAGTATCGTTGTTTTTATGTCATTTAATAATAGATTGTAAACGTTTGAGTTAATTTATAATTATTTATAAATGTCAATGCTGTAAATATTTTCATCTTTCAGGAAGCCTTACAGTTGGTAGTGAGCAGTATGCAAGCTGTGCTCAAGCGGACAGTAGACATGTCTTCAAAAAATACGAGCAAGTTTTCTTTTTGTACAGTTGAATTTATTTTTCACTTATTTTGTAAAATTTATAATTGAGGTTGTTGTGCTGTTTATTATTTACTTGATGTACAGACGATTGCTGAATTTGCACAAAACACACGTTTTTCAGCAACTATACATGTTAGAAAAGTCTTAAAATAGGGCCTGCATTTAATGAAATCTGAACATTTATGATGGAAGTCAAGCGGGATGCTAATGATCCTGAGGATTTGAGTAATGCTTATAAAGTCTCAATTTCCAATGATGGTGATATTCCTGACTGTTCGTCCTCCGCGTGGTGCATTCTGGACTAGGTACCTATAGGCATGTAGACTAATAACAGCAGGGTCCGAGTGCACAGCGGTATAACTGGGCTTCCACTACGGCGGGTACGTGCGAACATACACCCAGGATACTTAAAAGGTATCTAAAAGTATACGTATACCATATGTAGCCCTTGGGCTAAGGGAGATAACCCTTACAAAAAATCAGGCTGCCTCGTCAATCTTTGCGAACAATGGCGATGTCACAAGGATGCCGTCTACCAACCATGAAACTTTGTTATTCTTCCACGATTGTTACACTAATTAAGCCATTGAAGTCGATCGTTTATATGTTGTATAAATATGGGAAATAATGAAGCGGTGACCACGTCACCAACCAAAATGAAAATGTACAGACAATTGCTGAATTTGCACAAAACACACACGTTTTTCAGCAACTATACATGTTAGAAAAGTCCTAAAATAGGGCCTGCATTTAATGAAACTTGAACATTTATGATGGAAGTCATGCCTAATAGGCTAAAATTGTAACTGGTCTAGCTGCTTATATCATTACGACACAACATTGGGTTGTTTTAAATTTTCGTTACGTTGATATAGATTTGGGACATAATGAAATTATCAATACAAGCACTACTTTTACAAGAGTCCAGGTCTAAATGAAATGTGATATTGGACAATGTGTACCCTTTTTATCTTAAGCTGTTATGTAACCAAATTTGGTTTAGCAACTAAATATTGGAAACCTTTTAGAATAGCGCTTTGTGGTGTCAATAAATGATTTTAGCTCACATTCTACTCAATTTAAGTTGTTCTTTACAAGAAAAATGTTGGATCGACTTAAATTTATCGAAGTTTACTTTTACGACTTGACTTGGTTTTGAAAATGCCAAACAAAGATTAATTTATTGAAAGCGATGCTGCACTATGGTCGATGCTTTGCCATGGTGGTCTAGCGATACAACGCTCGAATTCGGACCTCGGTGGGCATCGGGGTTCGAATCCCACCACCGGCCCACTCAATGCGGGTCCACGTTCGGCTTTATTAGAATGTCCACCGCTGAAAGATACGTTTCCCTTAAAACATTCAAAGTAATAAACGTCAAATAAAATGCATAGCCATTAAAATTGCCTTACATTTTATTGATCATTTTTATTTTTGTCATTTGACTAGTTAGCAACCGATCTGTAACTACATTTCATGATTTGGATAGTCTTAAAATGAGGCAGGTTCAAGGTTTGTTTTTCAACCAATCGCCAACCAATCTGCTGACTCTATTTTAAAAAATTGCTACAAACGTTTTTCATTTGGTTATTTACTGCTCAGATATTTCGCACAAAAAACATTGTTTAAGTAAGTGGGGGACATTTAGCAAAGCCAAACGGTAGTAGAACTCAAACCTATATTCACCCATTTTTGACTCTAGTGCTTTATCTACCCCTACTGTAGGGTATTTGTAAAGTTTAAAGTACTGGGTTATTTTTATAACACAAGATAAAAGTAATGGAGGACGTAAAATATGGGATGAATTCATATTGTATATTCTCTTTAGTTACAAACATAAAATATTAGTATAATATATATAAACAAAATGATGTAATTAAAGCTTTGATCGTAACATTAATAAAGTTGTTTAAGAATGTTGTCTATTGCACTGCTATACATGTATGTTTTTTTGTGCGTTTCTTTTTCATTATAGTCAATGGCAATCAAACAGCCAATTTAAACTCAAAAGTAGCAAACATCGAATTAAAATTGGTTCAAAGTATTGACGATGTGCGTTTTCCAACGTTGACTACAAATTACGTCGAAGAAATTTTGTAATAGTGATAATAATATTTTGTTATTCATGTTAGTTTTTACAAATTGGTCGATACCATTAAAAGTATCGATTGATTTTGTGTTATTATTTGTTCCGAAAGCGCAAACCTATGTGGGTTTAATGATCATCATGTTACAGTGGTGGGACTCGAACACATACTGATCTAGCTACAAGTATAGCGCCTTAGCCACATCTGCTACTCTGGTTTAAATTTTAATAAATCAAAATAAAATATTAGCGTGTGTTTACCCAAACCAATTTGTCTTCGTTTGTCTGTTTGAATATTGGAATAGAAACTACATGTATTCAATTGCTCCATTTTTTTAAATCATTACACAACGTTTAAAAATACATACAATAAACAAAACCGTGTAACATGGGGTTATTCAAAACAATAAGTCTGATTGGAAACTATGAAGAGTGTTGGATGCTTTATTGTGTTAGGATTGAGCAAAATGTGAAAGAGAAAGGGTTTTTAAAATGAATTTTCACAATGATAAGTAAATTATATTGTGTATAAATGAAAAATAAAAATTTTGAACAAATACTAAAGTGCTGATTGGCCACAAATAATAATAAATATATTGACTTCAATTGATAGTTAATTTGTTTAAAAAAAGAAGATGAAAACGAATAGGGTGAAAGGTGATTTGGTATGGAATATTATTGACCTCACGCATAGTAATAATAATAATAATTGTATGTTTAGCAGCATACTAATAGAAGAAGATGTTTTGTTGGACTAGCTTTACAACAACAACGAAGAATCCAATTTGTTCTAAATTGAATTCATTTTCCAATTGATTGTCGATATTTTGCGAAATTTGTTTAGCTAAATTCTGTACACCGGATGATGATGATGACAGGTACACGTTTGCGCGCAGTTTTACATTTGTTTACCAGGCCCTCAAATTCTGAATAATGATTGTTAGTAGAACAAAAATGAATGAATCAATGTATTGTGCTTTATTTTATTTGGGCAAAGATGAATTTTTGTCGGTGTTCGAATAGAGTAGAATGTAGAACAAATAGACCAAACTGCAGTTGACAATTGTGTAGAGAATGATGGCCAAATTGGTTTTGAGCCAGTCCTGTCAAGGGCGGAAAATAGTTGCATGCATAATACACACAATTGAATGGTGTTTGCAAAGTTTCACTATGTAGTAAATCTTGCATTGCAAGCTGACAAGGATTAGGGACCAAGTGCATAGTGATATAACTGGATTTTAGTCGTGGATGATGGCTGTAAGTATACACACAAAAAATCAAGTAACTCCATTTTTACCGTCACAAGCAACTGATACTCTTTTATGTTTGATATACTTATAAAACCATTTAATGTGCTATAGAAATATGGAAATAATTAGGATGTGACCACATTATTATCATAAACCCAAAAAGCCATATGACAAAAATTTTATAATGGCGATAGTCCTTATTCCATGTTGTGAATCCTAAGAAAATGAACCAACTGTGCAACGGTATATTTCAGTTTTTGCAATAACGGATGAATGCGATCGATACACCTAACTTAAACTATCTGAAGTTGTGTTGAAACCATATGTAGCCACTCTATTTAATGACTTAACCCCGATAAAATATCGATTGCTTTGGTCAATATTGGTACTGTCACACAGGTACGTCATATTTCATTCGAGAAACGTTTACAGTTTCCCGACACCTACGTTTATTGTTGTGGCGGTTTATTGCTTAAATGTTTGACAGAATCCACATTTTTACTGGAAACGGGCATCTTTCAGTAGTGGACATGTTAGCGAAGCCAAACGTGGGCCTGCATTTTAGTGCCGGTGATGGGATTCGAACCCAAGTCCAAATCGAACACTGTACCGCTGGATCACCCAATACTTGTGTATGTTGTAGTTATTGATTGCTAAAAGTACCTCTTGTAAAAAATAGTAAAAATAAAAAGTATACTGAATATCTATATCAGTACTACGGGTATTGTAAATGCTAATAATTGTATTCATTGCTACTCACAAATGTCAGCTTACTAAAACATTTAGCAGATCCTAAGTCTAATTGATAAAAGGAAGAGCGCTAAAGAGCAAGGTTAGCAGCCCGGTCGTTTTAAAAATATTGATGTTACTGAAAAAAGAAACAACAAGATGCCAGTATTTCGGTACATTGGCATTATTTGTACCACCACTTGTTCATAAATGTGTTGTGTTAGGCTATTTATTCCTTTTTTACTTTTATTTCAATGTTCATTACTTTGAATGTTTTGCGAGAAACGTATCTTTCAGCAGTGGACATTTAGCAAAGCCAAACGTGGGCCCGCATTTTAGTGCCGGTGGTAGGATTCACACCCATACCCACCGAGGTCCAAATTCAAGCGCTGTACAGCTAGACCAACCCGGCGGCAAAAATGGAAAAAATGTATTTTCTACGATAAATGTATCTCTACCTAAATATTAAAGATTAGTTTAACAATAACAATAATAATAAAAGTAATAATAATAATAGTAATAATAATAAAACATGATTCCCATAACAGGGTTGAATGTGGAAACTATAAGAAAATTCACGTTTCAATATGCAGAATTTTGAATGCCAAAATTGTACAACACATTTGACCTACCAAAAATTCCGAAAAATGAATAATAATTTCGCCTTGACGACTTCTAGCCAGATTTTTTTCACATTCCTGTTTGCGTTGTTCGCTCAATTTTTCCAATTCATTTCGGGTTAGTCTGGAACTGGACAGAACTCCCGGTTGAGATGAAAGTAGCCGCGAATCATTGACATCTATGTCGGGTACGCTGCGACGATTTGCATTCTGGAAAAAATCGATAATTCAGTTCAATTTTTAAGCTTTTAAACGATTGTAATCAAAGTTGAACATTTTTGAGCTGTTTACATAATTCAGTATTAGTAATTAATCATGCTATTTCTTTGTTTATATTGTCTAGGCACTGTATTCAATTATAATTACATTTTTTATTTTGATTCACTTGACTTCACTTGCCTTACATTGTTTATTTTTTTATATTATAATTTAGGCGGAAATAAAAATGTGATTCACTAATTGATAATTGTAGATTTGTGGGGAATAACTGAAAATTATCAAATTTAAAAAATATAAAAAAGCATTTTTGTTTTTAAATATGCACATATATATAAGACTATTTATAATAAGTATAAATTGTTTATATTACTTATTCATTTAAAAACAAGTTATATTTTAAAGTGTGATTGCTGTATCCATCATACAACTAATATATATGTATATACATATACACTTTGACCTTTATAATTTTATAATATCTGTTTTTTAATCTTGGTAATGACTAAACTACAAATTCTCAGGTCACAATTGCTGTTTTTTCTATATGCTAAAAATCCATTAAAAACAAACACGTTAAAAAATCAATGACAACAAAATCTAGATAAAACCAATGCCGGGGTGGTCTAGCGGTCCAGCGCTCGAATTCGGACCTCGGTGGACATGGGGGTTCGAATCCCATCACCGGCCCACTAAAATGCGGGTCCACGCGTTTGGCTTTGCCAAAATGTCCACTGCTGAAAAATGCGTTTCTCGTAAAACATTCAAAGTAGTAAACATAAAAATAAAAAAACATTTCTTCCATTCAAAACCGCATGTACCTTTCTCGAGTCAATTGGCAATTCTTTGACTAGGGAAGGCAATGGAAACAACGTATCATGAGTATCGTCAATAATTACATTGGCAACAATTAGGGGCGTTTGTTGGTCTAAATTGTTGTTCTTATGACCGTCAGCAGTCTGTTGACCGTTTGACAACTGCGGTTTGTCAACGCGATCGTAAATGTGCGCTCGTTTGCGTACGCCGTTTTCGTCGGTGTAATAAATTGTTCCTAAATCTGACTGTTGATGAGTGCCAATATTGTTTGGCATTAGGGGAACTGCATTGGAACTATCAGAAAATTCGAAATGTTGTGTTGTTTGGGGGAATTGTGAATTTGATGATACATCCGTATTAGAAGATTCCTATTTGATGCAAATAAATTATCCTTATACAATGACCGATATATCATATGGCAATACCAACAAACAATAAGTAACCCAAAACAATCAATATTACTATTATTATTTTCGTAAAATTAGTTGTCACTCAGTCAGTTTCAAGTGCTTTGTTAGATCTAGTTCCTTATATATCACAGTCCACTTTCATAATGTTCTTTCTTTGGGATAAATACATCTGTTTTCAAAAAATGTAAACATTCTAATTTTCTATCCTTTAACCGTCCTCTTATGTCAATAGGGATTTGGGATAAGGGATGTGACCAAAGTGCTAAACTTGTAGCTGTGTGGACTTTGATTTGGAGTCTCATCATCAGTCTATTAAATATGGGTTTTTGTTTAGAGGTTTGCTAAATATCCATTCCCTAAAAATAACTTTCCTGTTAAACAAGTAAATAAATTTTATTTGAAATTTAAAAGTACATAAATACAATGATAATTGTTAAATATTTCTTTTAATAATGAAGTTTTATTAATCTAAAACTCATCTAGTTAAATAATTAATTAGAAAATTTTTAAGTTTACTAAAAATATTTTTTTTTTAATTTAAAACAGTATTAATCATTGAAATTCAAGTAGTATATTTTTACTTTTTTGCTTAGAATAAATTAAAATTAAGTTTAAATTTAATACAGGTTTGTTAAGATTTGTATAAAGTTGACCAAATGTAATCATTACAGAATTAACAACAAGTATAAGCATGGGAGGATAAGAAGCTAGACGCTGTCTGTATAAACTTTGGTTCTAGATAAACTACTAAAAATGTATCAAATAGGTGTTTACAGTGTTAGACTCAAAATTGAATGGTTTTGATTAATTCCAATGACTCACACAATACAGGATTTTATCTAAGACTTTGGTAAATGTCTAGCAAACATTCAATCAATAAAAACTAAATAATTTTCTTAAAATATACATACAATTGCATTATCCTCTACCAATTTTCCCATAAATTTAGAATTTTTCAAATTAAGCGGTGCTTGGGTTAGAAATCCCGGTAGTGTCCTTCGTCTGGGCGTGCCTCGTGTCAACGTTCCACTTGAATCGAATTTTTCCACTTTGGAACCGTCCATCGTAGGCGACATTTTGGGATCATGTATGGGATTTAACTGATTGAGTTTAGACATGTTGTTTTGGGCAGTACTCTGACCGATCAGTTTGTATTGATCAAAATGATTTTCTAAAAGAGCTGAATTGTTTACTAATCTGGACAAGGGCACTGTAGGTAATTGCGACTGCGATTTGAGATCATCAACTATTGGTAATAATTTAAAAAATTAACCAAAATATGGTAAACAATTTATTTATATATATATATCAGAGTAGTGGAGTTGATAAAGTGCTAAACTTAGAGCTGAATAAAGATTATTATTATTATTATTTCTACTATTATTGTTACTATTATCATTATTACGATTATTATTATTATTATTATTATTATTATTATTATTATTAGTAGTAGTAGTAGTAGTAGTAGTAGTAGTAGTAGTGATAGTAGTAGTAGTAGTAGTAGTAGTAGTAGTAGTAGTAGTAGTAGTAGTAGTAGTAGTGTTTAGTAGTAGTAGTAGTAGTAGTAGTAGTAGTATATATATAGTAGTAGTAGTAGTAGTAGTAGTAGCAGCAGGTGTTAGCAGTAGCAGCAGCAGCAGCAGCAGCAGCAGCAGCAGCAGCAGCAGCAGCAGCAGCAGTAGCAGCAGCAGCAGCAGCAGCAGTAGCAGCAGTAGCAGCAGCAGCAGCAGTAGCAGCAGCAGCAGCAGCAGCAGCAGCAGCAGCAGCAGTAGCAGTAGCAGCAGCAGTAGCAGTAGCAGCAGCAGCAGCTGCAGCAGCAGCAGCAGCAGTAGCAGCAGCAGCCAGCAGCAGCAGCAGCAGTAGCAGCAGCAGCAGCAGCAGCAGCAGCAGCAGCAGCGCTACCGCTGCCGCTGCCGTTGCCGCTGCCGTTGCCGCTGCCGCTGCCGCCGCCGCCGCTGCTGTTGCCGGCTGCCGCCGCCTGCGCCGCTGCTGCCGTTGCCGTTGTCGCCGTTACGCCGCTGCCGCCAGGCTGCTGAGTAGTAGTAGTAGTAGTAGTAGTAGTAGTAGTAGTAGTAGTAGTAGTAGTAGTAGTAGTAGTAGTAGTAGTAGTAGTAGTAGTAGTAGTAGTAGTAGTAGTAGTAGTAGTAGTAGTAGTAGTAGTAGTAGTAGTAGTAGTAGTAGTAGTAGTAGTAGTAGTAGTAGTAGTAGTAGTAGTAGTAGTAGTAGTAGTAGTAGTAGTAGTAGTAGTAGTAGTAGTAGTAGTAGTAGTAGTAGTAGTAGTAGTAGTAGTAGTAGTAGTAGTGTAGTAGTGGTAGTAGTAGTAGTAGTAGTAGTATTAATATTAGTATTGTAGTACTACTACTATTATAATTATTGTTATTATTGATATAGGCTTTAATTCCTCATAAGAATATGTGTAAATCATTTTTTAATGTCTATTACTTTGAATGTTTTACAAGAAACATCTTTCAGCAGTGGACATTTTAGCGAAGCCGAACATGAGCCCGGTGGGTCGTTGGTGGGATTCGAACCCATGCCAACCGAGGTCTAAATTCGAGTGCTGTACCGCTAGACCACGTAAATAACAAGGTCATTTGTACATCGATCGGGGTTGGTAACTAATTAAGGTAAATACAGCACGCAAATGTTTTCTTATTTATTTGTCTGAGCTCTTAATGGTATGTAAAAGCACTTTATTTCTCCAGATGATTTTAATAAAAGGGTTAGTGGTGTTGTTAAATTGGAAACATAATCTGAAACGTCTATTAATTATTTCATTTAGAAATTTATTGTATTTAAATACGAAAAATGTGGAAATATGTATTATATATCTTGTGATTATGGTGAAATATCATTTTCTTAATCCAGATGAACAGTATATTATAACCGATAAAAAGTATAATCTGACATATAATATAAGTTCCTTATTTTAATTTTTGAATATGTTTTATGTAAAACATAACATTTTAATTTTTCCAAATATATGATCTACATAATCAGATCATATAAGATTCAGGAAAATGTTATAATGACAATTATAAAAGTTAATTGAAATGTGGTACATTTGAGCGGGTTAATAGCAAAGGTGATACCAAACTCGTAGCTAAGTAAACATGGATTTGACGGCGACTATCTGTCCACTAAATGCGGGCTCTTGAGTCAAATACCTTGCTGAATACACCATTGATAAAAAATGTTTCTTGTCAAACATCGAAGTGATATATATATATATATGCATATATGCATATATACATATATATATATATATATATATATATATATATATATGCATATATATATAAGAATATAAGAAGACGAAAACTATGAAATGAATTCAGTTCATATATTCTCGTCAGTCACAAACATATAAAATTTTAGTTTATATACAAAAAAGGGGATACAAAACACAAAACATTTTACCACTACGTTGAACTTAGTTTGGCCATAGTGTTTATTTTTATGTCTGTTTGTGTATGTTTGTGAGTTGCATTAACTTAAATGTCATCTGTACTCCCCTTTCGTATATATATATATGTAATATGCTTGCAACCGACAAGAACATACGAAATTAATTCATTTCACTGTTTACATCTTCTTATATTTTTATTTGGAATTATAAAGGGAACCCAATGCTATATATATAAGCTCAAAAAAATTGATTGTGTTGAAAAATTGAATTTGACAAGATTATACCAATAATTTGGTTGATTCTTATCCAAAGCGTTTAAGAGTAGTTATAAAAAACCATGGTTATCCTTTAAACTACTAAATTTGTAAAATTGGTGATGTCCATTTAATATATATGTACATATTTTATTATATAATTTATTTTCAAGAAAATAATGTGTAAATTTTGGGTTATTTGTCAAAGTGAGAATTTGGTAATGAATGCTATTTGTAAAAATAATATTTTATTGTTTTAATTATTTGTATTGCTAAAGTGATGTTTGATGGTTATTTTAGTAAAATGTTGATGCACTTAATACGCTTAACTGATGCAATGAACGTCAATCAATTTCAATGTGTCAATTTTGACAGGGACCATTTTAGCTCCTGCAAATAATCTACTTTTCAAAATTATTCTACAAAATATTTCATTTTAGTAACTACTTTTATTACATAAACTTCAAGTTAAATAAATCAATTCGAACAAAACGTAAAATAATTATGTAACTTTTTCCCACCCACTATTCATCCTTTTCTATAAACCTTTTTTCACTTCTAAACCAAACAAAATTTGTTGCAGTACATTGTGTCCCTTTGTACACCAAATTGATGTTTAAATAATTAATTAGCATTTTCCAAAACATTTTCGTCTTTAACCAAAAAAGCAATTAGCACAAAATTGTTCTTCGACATATGTTTTTCGAAACATTTTGTTTTGTTAATTCAAATTTATTCAACATACGTTTTTAATTTTCTCGAAATTAGTTATTTAAGTATGAATATTGTGTGTTTTACACCCTACTTATTTATTTATAGATTTGTTGATACAGTAACCCTAAATGTGTACTTTGGGGTTGTTACTCGGTATATATTTTATTCGCCTTTTTTTACGAAACGTTTTTCTTATCAAAAATTTAATTTTTGTACGTTATCCTATGTGCATTTTATAATATTCTTTTGTTCCTAAGGCAAATAAAGTTATACAAACTTCTTTGTAAATCGTTCCAGTTACTATTATTTTATTTTATTAGTTTCTATTGCTTAAATGGTTTATAAAAAATATTCTAGACATTTAGCAAAGCTTTCGACAAGAATCCGCATCTGAGATCAGTAATAATATCTGTACAGATAGTGACATAAGTGAATGGATGGTGTTTGTACTTTTTAACAATAATAATATCTGTAGAGTTACGAGTCTTTGGTAAATGTAAGGCTGCTAATACTATATTCCGCTCGTTCCTATCTTTATTCAATACAGACTTGCGATCAGCTACGATTAATTACGAATGGATTACTTATCTAACTGAATACAATCCTTTTTAATGGGTGTATTTACAATGACTACAACACAATGACATTTTCATCACACAAAAGTCAGTTGAATATCGGCTATTAAAGGCCACAATAACAACGACACATCAACAAAATACACGTCACAAACAACAACGAATACGTCACTTGTACACATGTACACGTATGCACGGACATGCACCCCCACCTACAGGCTTCATTGACAAACACACATTGATAGAAGTCTTACTTGTTGGTATTACAATGTAATTGGAAGAAATTGAAGGACTGCGGCTAAGTTCGCTTCGTTTTTGATAAACGTCATCTTTGGAATTAGTATCATTGTTGTTCAAAAAGGGAATATGCAAAAAATCGTCATCCGTATTTCTGAAACTGGGAACATTGAGGTTGTGATGATTTGGCTGACTGCGAACATTCGAAGAACTTCCTACATTCGATTTGGATCCGATGCCCGATTTCTAGTAACGCATAAAAAACAATATAGATATGTGTGGATTGATTCAAATACTTTGATTATGCATAAGGATTACACAATGAAATCTGTACAATCAAATACGTTTTTAGTATTAAATGTTATGGGCATAAACTCGATTCTTACTACAGATACCAAATGCGGGCCCACATTTATCAATTTTTTTAAAATTTTTACTACTTTCAACAGTGAATATTTCAGACAAGCCGAATGTAATCCAGCGTTTAGTGGGCCGGTGGTAGAACTCGAATCCTTGTCTACCAGGTCCAAGTGAAGAGCTCTACTGCCAGTACACGTCAACAAATTGAAAGCATTATTCTGAAAATAAGGCTAAATGTGTAATTTAAAAAAAATTCAATTTTAAAAATCTGTAACAACAACCTTGTTTGCCCATATTGTGTAAAGAACGAGTTTTGTAATCACAATATCAGGGTGATCTAGCGATACAGCGCTCGAATTCGGATCTGGGTGGGCATGGGGGTTCGCATCCCATCACAGGCCCACTCAAATGCGAGCCCACGTTCGGCTTCGCTAAAATGTCCACTGCTGAAAGATGCGTTTCCGGTAAAACACTCAAAGTAGCAAACATAAAATAAATAATAATAATAATTATTATTATTATTATTGTGTGTGTGTGTGAGCGTGTATGTGTTTATCCATAAAGCCTGTGGGGAACGTAGGTGCGTTTGTTATTGTTTGTAATTTGCGTTTCA